>JASSKH010000001.1:13419658-13556395 GCA_031763025.1 Macrocystis pyrifera
TATACAGTAGCAGTGCCCGTACTGTTTTGGCATTGGTATGTACCCGAAACCGAATCCCACCGTGGTGAGATTTCAACCTCATTTGCAAAAATAAAAAGGAACCAAATTCAATGCTGAGAGCGCCATCGCTGCGTGGGTAGGCGGAGTTCGACGCGAGTCGACGAGAGAAGGCTTAATCTCGCGACAATAAACCAAGGCACGAACCGTAGTGCCGAAGTTGGGGGGGGGGGGGGGGGGGGGGGGGGGGTAGTGCCTACTATAACGGGGGACCATGTTAAATAGGACCTACGGTACACACAAAGACCTACCAGGTATGTATTTCGATATTTTTACCAACAATATTTGGTCCTAATTACTCATATGGCCCCCGTAATATTGATACCACTGACTGCATGTGACACCGGATCTAGCACGCGGAGAGACAAGGAGGGCGAAGACTAAAAGGGATGGAAAAAACAAAAACAAAAAAGGACGTAAACTCGTATGTACTCATACAAAAGTACAAAGTAAACGATCACTCTCTAGACCCGCACAAGTGCTGTAATTTCATATACATTTCCCAGCACACCCGTTTTTTTCTGTCCACAGGTGCACATACATACATTATGTTTTTCGGTCTCCGGAAAGCTCAGCCGTCTGCTGTACAGCAGTGGCCTGCACTATTTGTTAGTGTTGAGTTCATTTGGGCAGTTGCATACAAGCTGCATGCAATTTGCTGCAAGTTGTGCTGCAGGTGAAATGCAAGTGCATGCAGATTGCATGCAAAATTGCAGGCAGTCGCACGGAGCCGCCATGCGAGCGCATGTAAGCGCTCCATAAGCTCATCATGGCACAATATGTTTGCTTCGTTGGACACAGTGAACTAGGGCAGCAGTGTTTCGTAGTTCAGCGACCTAGAGGCTTTCAAGCACGGTGACCTACTAATAGAGCATTTCCCAAGTACAGCGACCTCGAACCTCCTCTTTAAGCACAGTTGCCAAGCAGACCTCTGGAGTTGGGGTTGGGGTTACAGCAGGGTCAGTGTTAGTGCTGGGGTTAGGATTATAGGGTTCCGTATCGGGGTGGTCGGAGTGCTGGTGGCCGCCGTGTAGCTTGCATGCAGCCTGCGTGCAACTTGCACGAACGCCCGTCCGTATACTTTCAGGCGACAGTTGCATGCAAGCTTGCGCGCAGTTGCGATTAGGGATAGTAGCATACAGTAGTCTCCGGCGCCATCGCCCCCCACAGAACGTGTTCAGCCCGCCGGGAGCACCGCGTACACCACTGAATCTCTATTTTTACTTGGACATCTCGGTGCCGGACGGGAGTTATTTCTGCTGTTACGGGGGGGGCATTTGTCGTAAGAATGGGAACCAACGATGGACAAAAAAACCCAGGTATCCCCCTATGTTGACACAACATATCTGGTTCTGATTTCTCATGTTTGCCCGTAAAAGTATTTCTGCCCGTCGCAGCATTGCCCCCGGTTTCGTTGTAGCCGGAACGTTTCGTCGGAATTCAACTGCAACTACTGCAGCAGCTCTGTATATAACCTTCCTCTCGAACCGATAAGACAGGGTAGTTTTGTACGTAGGACAGAGCAACGGCCTCCGCAAGACCAGTCACGAAGAAAGCAGGGCTTATTGGTAATTGAGATAATTTTACTGTAGGCGTGTCTGTATGGTGGGACTAGGATATAGTATGGAATAGAGTATGGATGTATGGAATTTAAAGGTCAGCGCCCCCACGTCGGGCTCAAGCAAGCATGCGGTTCCTGCTGCGAGCGCGAGGAGACGTGAGGTAGCTCGCCGGGTTGGCCCGCCAAGCCAGGAATGTGTAGCCAATTTTCTGATGAGCTGGACCGGTTCGTGGGCCGAAGTTGAGCTTCACCGGCGACCTGCGACCCGGGGAAATTATGCTTACAGCCGATAAATGCGCATCGGGGCATCCTCTATCCCCATCCTCATGTTTTGACGCGTTTACTTTTGTTGTTTCTCCCGAAGTCTATCTTAAATTAGCAAATAAGTGACGAGGGCGGTTGTAGGCTTCCATTGGAAAAAACAGTTCGTGGCGCCTCGTTGCATCGCGGTCCTCGTCATTGCGTGACCTGCACATAAAAGAAGTAGATTAGTCGCCGATTGTCCATGGCGCCTGGCTCGTAGTAACCACGAGCAGCCGTGTTCGAGGTAACTATGCCGTTGTGTGTTTTGAAGTAAGGCCCCGATCATTTGAAGCTCCGCCTCGTGATTGTGTTTCCTGGAACGCACATATGTTGAGATTTTTCGTTGCTGTTCTCTGGATTATTTCGTGTCCTTACCAATATAATCCACGCGGTCTACTGGTAGCATGAGGTATCATCTTGCCTCAAAGGCGCCCGTTCACTGGACACGACGACCTCGTCCAGACTCTTCTGATCTCAGGGGCCAGTTGCAGAATGGGAAGCCCATTCTTCTCGCACTGTTCACTGCTGCTGTATTATATACCGGAACGGATGAGAGTGCTGTATGCAGAAAGCTGCGATCGATGCCGTCACCATGCTAAGCACGGATGAGTACACAGGAGACGAATGCGAGATCTGCGGCATCTCACTCGCCACGCTAGACACAGCGCGTGAAACTAAACTGGCATCGGGCACCGGCTGTTATTCCCCTTACCTCCTGAACGTCAAGGGTTTCTGTGGCCCAATTTGCTGACCGTGGGAAGAGTAACTGTAAGACCGTTGCCGATTTCTCGTTATCGCCTGTAACCATCGCCTCTAAGTAAGGACATTGTCAACGAATCCATTCATAATATTAGCACTGCGGACCGACGCGGTAGTGTCACGAACGGTGCTCGCTGTATGCAAGTCGCCCGGCCCGAAAAAAGTACTCCACTCGTACACCAACACAACCGAACGGGCTAGTCACGTACGAAGGTAGGCTGTTCGGTATCGATAAGTTCGGTACCCTGCGGTGGATTTTGTAGAAAGGTTGGATTCGTTCTGACCCGTTGGCGGGCCCTCATCCCCCGCTGCACCCTTCCGAGAAACGCCGCCGCATCCGGTGACTATAGAAGAGGGGATACTTCGGAGACAAACCCACGTCGTGCAGGCAGTCGAGGTACACCGCCTGCTGTATCAATAGGACTTACTGCGCAAAACCTACTTCAATGTCTATTGTAAAATATCCATGCAAAGTTCAAAACGATACTATGCGCTCCTATCAATGCGTGACACATTCCTTCAAACCTGATGCTGAACCTTGACAGCATGCCTTCCAAGTCGGTAACATAACAGCACAGCATCCAAAATATGGTGGTTTGGGTCTAACTACGCTGATACCAGCTAGCTGTTGTGTTCTTGCCAGTGGCGTAACCAGCGACTCACCGTCACGGCGACGACGATATGGCTTGAACCACCTTACCATAAACCCAAAACGATACATATCTGGCACCAGCGATACGCAGAAAAGTACGTATAGCGCACACAGCCAAAATGCTCCTACGATTGAGGCTGTGTCGCCGTTCGCTCGGTCCCGCCTTTATTGCATTCAGGAGGGCGACGTGTAATCGGAGGAGACACAGAAACACAGGGGAGGGTCCAATCCGTCACCCTCAAGGCACCACACGCCTGGAATACGATAAAAGGGGGGTGCGACGCAAAGTGTCCGAGGCTTCTCAACCCGGAAAATCTTCTCTGCTGTACCTCACCCAAAAAAAACACTACCTTTGAGAGGAACACAAGGACATACAGCAACCCGATCACTGATCCCAGGGTCTAAGGATGCAACGACAAAACAATGGGGGGTGGGGGAACGCGTGACTACTACCATAGCTCAGTTGAGAGAGTCCTCACAGAAAGAAAAACATATATCGAGAAGTGCTAACTCGTGCCCGTGTCATCGCCGTAATTGGCGCGCGTCAAACCAGCCTAGATCTGCGGCTGAGCTGCACCGACCGACCGTTGTATTGTTGGCAAATATCCAACACTACTGCTGCTGCTGCTGCTGCTGTTGCTGCTGCTGTAGATGTAAACACCTCTCTCTTTCTCTGACCGAAATGCTCAACAGGGCGACGTTGCACGCCAAGTCCTACCCTCCCCGTACTGCCTACTCCCCGCCGTCTTGGTATGACGCAACGCTTCGGTACGGTAGCGCCAATATGTTGTGGGACCCACTGACTCATGAGGCATTTTGCAAGAGGGGCATATGGCAAAGTTTGAGTAAACTAACGGTGCGGGGTTGTCTCGCAGCTGGAAGAGGTGTACCCACGACATGGTTCAGAGTTTTATCATTTTTTTCGTTGTCAGACCTGTAAACAGTAGTAGGCAGGCCATGGGATCGCTCATAGGATCGAGCGTACGATTTGTGTAGAAGCTGGGGTTTTTGGTGAGACATAGAAATCCAGGCGCGAGTTTGCCTTCGTAGGGGTACGGCAGCAGTGGCACCTAATGTTTCTGAAGCTCCTGACTGGAGGAGCTCTTTCAACCCCACCCAAGAAACGATTTTTTATATTAATCAAGAAGCGCAGCTCGATGGAGAATCCCAAAGCCTTGGTACAGTACATACAGATGGTATATCACGAATAGCATCCATTGTTGTAAAAAGCTGATGGTATTCCAACGATATTGGGTTAGGGGGCCCGGTCAGTTCCAGTCACGCATGTGTCGGTCAGAGAGTGCTATAAGCCATGCTCTGTCGTAGCGCGCTATATGTCTCACTCGAGTGGGGAGCCTCAGGAAAATTGTGCACCCCTACTGTAGCAGAATGCCTCCTCCCTTACGGAACTCCCTATACGTCACATATACGTACCACCCTCATCCAACAAACCGAATGCGAGGTAACCTACGGAAGCAGCAGTAGAACATGGGTGCGCAAATCGCATTGGTTGAGAGTATATAACGAATAAACGCTTTAAAGCACAAAGATTGGATCCCCCAACGATACTTGAGCTCCCTCACGGGTCGAGGAAGAGGGTCCTTTCAGCGAGAGAAACGGTTTGGATTCGAAAATGCAAACCCCTGGTATTCCATTGCACAGCTCCTGGAGATGGCATCAACTGACAACGCTACGAAGGTAACTCAAGACAGGACTTGCATACTGCTTGCACATAGCACAACAAGTGAACAGGTACAGAAGCAGATTCGTGATTTTTTTTGCTGCTGGCTGGTGTTGTCCCTCCAGGCCGATGAGGGGAGTCGAAGCAGAGGCGCTTACTCCACCATGAACTTGACCTGCAGTCAATAAGGCGGGGGTGGGGGGGGGCGTCAGGCATTGCCGACAAAAAACAAACGCGGGGTTCGGATCAATGACACTAAAACTGGATACTACGTACCGCAATCGGTTGAAACGCGAACAGGATGAAGGATCATTGCGCTGGTGGCGGTTACCCAGCAGATTTCAAGCTACCCGGCGCCAATCCCATGACTGCGCCTAAAACACATCATGGTTTCAGTGATTTGTTGCTGACATCAGCATCTAGACTATAGGGCAACGAGGCCTGCGTTTCTTTTCGTTGCCCTGCCTCGAACCTTCGTGCATAGCTCGGGTACAAGTTATGCCCCTGTTGTTTGCTCGCATTTCGTACGATATGCACGTGGGCAATACATGCATCCATTTTCCACAAGAAGTACGATGGTGGTGAGGTCGAAGAAACACATCAAGTTGTGGCAATATTACCTACAGTCTACAGTAGTACGTCAACGTGCCCAACTGGACTAAATTGACACACGACACGAAATTGGGAACGTGGAAGTGTGGTGAGCTTAAGCTTTATTTTTACCAATCCGCCGGAGGATAAAAAAAATAATAATAATAAAAAAAATGAAGGTAACAGGCATATATGCCTCGCTGCGCTACGTGCACACAAAGATTTTTTTTTTGCTAAGCAGAGGGTCGGCTGGAATGATCAAGTGCATCGCAGTACGATTGCCGCAATCCTCGGTAGCGATGGTTCAGAGATGGACGACAGGCACACAAGAAATGACGACAAGAGAACCGGGAGCCAATTCAGGCCGAAAGCTCCAGTCTCGGTAGTTCGGAAAGTATGTGGGGATCTCACGACACAATATTATGTCATTTTGCAGCAGGCACTTTTAACACCGAGATTGCCATACGTCATGATTGGCATGTGTTTTTATATTTGTGGTGTGTCATACATACCTGGTACAGTATATTTCTTCGATGTCGTCTCCGCAAATAAACCAAAGACGAATCAATGCACACTGCTGACCGCAGATCAAGTCATGAACCAACTGCAGTACAGTAATTGCACCCACCCTCATCCGATGTGGTACAATTCATTGTCTCGTTTCCTAACAACAACGATGAATGAGTTCACCCTACCGTATTTGCCTCCGTTCATGAATAAATATCGCGCATCTCTCCTTTAAAGCGAAAGCCGCGAGTAAAGCCGCGAGGCTATGGCGTCTTGGCACAGACCCTGAACCACAGCTATTACGGAGGACCATAGTAAATGGGACCAAATATTGTTAGTAAAACTAGGGAAATACGTTGGTTTTTTTTGTGCACCGCAGGTGTTATTTACTATGGACCTCCGTAATAGCCGCCTCGGGTTAAAATAGTTCAGAGGGCACAAAGCATCAAGCCTGTGACTTCGGGCTTTAAAATTCGCAAAGCTGCAAGGCTATATGACAAGCTTCACACGAACAATGAACCCATATTGCTGCAGGAATAATCCCTTTTTACGTTAGTTAGTGTCCATGAACGAACGCACCTCAGTGATGCCCAGCCATTCCTCAGGCCTCGAAGCGTGGTCGGCGAGACGGAGGATTACCTTGGAGGTCTGCTCGGTATTGAGGACGAAACCCTGGTACCCGCTCGTGCTGCCGCTGGACGTGATCTGGCTGTGGAAGGACCCATCGACTATCACGTTCAGCGTCCGGACGTTCTCATCCCCCTTGTGGAACGCGATACGGAGTTTGACGATGTCCTGGGGGTCTCTAAAGTTGTACTCGATCCGGCACCCCCCGACCCCTTTTACCAGGGTACCCTGACACGACCACCGAGAGTTGGCGCCGCGATTGTCGTCTCGAGTGTTTTCGGGAAGGCAGCCGTCCGGGCTGCAGCCGTATCCGGACGTCCTGTCGTCATATGCGGAGGCTTTAGCCACTACCGTTGTCCTTTTGCCAGCATCGGTGAGGGCTGGGATGCGTCGCAACAGGCGTGGTAAAAAAGGACGGGCGGGTGTGCACGCGAGGGGGAAGCCGGTGGTTGTTCTGATTTTGTTGTGTCTCTGGCAGCTCGCAGTGCTTCGAGTTGCTCTACAGTAGGCAGTGAACTACGCTGTATGTACGTGTCTTGTTCTTCCTTTGAATGGGGGGCTAGCCCTCGTGCTGCGATCCAAGAGTCCGAATAGCCATGAATGGCACAACAATATCCTAACAACATGCCAGAGGCACATGAACACGTATATGAGGCACATGAACAGTAGAGGGCCACGAAATGTCTACTTGTAGTAGTGCCGATCAGGCTGATGCTGGAGAGGTCAGCCGTCGACGTCAGGTCAAACTTGAATAACTGAGTGTTGGTATTTTGTGTTTTGGCCGTTCCATCGTCCAGCAGGGCGTCGTCACGAGCGCGAAAAAGTTGGCAAACCATTGTCGCGATCAAAAACACATGCAAAACTCCTACCGTACGTAGTGGAGGGGACCGGGGGGCCGCTGAGCGACCCCGGATCTGAGATACGACTAGTAGGAGGGAACAGGGGGAAAAAAAACGCAAGAAAGTAAATGGGGAGGGGAAAAAGTAGGGCCCTACTTCATATGAACATGTGTAGGCTAGAGTAGTAGTGGTTTTTACGGCGTATGTCGGATTGGCAAAACCAACTGTACTTCTCCGTTCATACTTAGAGTACAGTAACAGTAGTACCGCAATATTAAATGTCCTTCACGGTGTATGTCTCGCTGGCAACACTAACCAAAAGTATCATACTCCGTTCTTACTTAAATTACAGCAACAACAGTAACAATAATCTGTATACAAGTCTTAGCACTGGCAAATGCAGCGTACATACTCGGGGACGGAATATCTTGTACACATATAGTTCGATTCCGTTGGGCATACGTTGGGCATTGGGCGTCGCAACCGCAGTCCCGTCCCGCTGAGTGTGATTCGCATCGACTCACCTACGGGGGCGGGCGTGGTTCCGACGTGTCGAGGGCAGGTTCGCGGATGCATATCCCCGCCAAAATAAAAATATAAAGTGTCACAAATGGAAGTGTGCTTGGCGGATGTGGGTCTATAACATTGCGATGGCAATATATCTGCAGCTTGCTCTGTACGGGTATGTCAGCAGGCACGGGACGGGGGTTCTATTGTTGCCTGCGCTTTCTCGTACAGTTCGGTTTTCCGACCGCTCACGGCAAACCGCAGTGCCCCAAGAGTAATGAAGCTGCTGCTACTTGTATCGCACAAGAAATATCTGGTACACCGTAGCCACTGAGCTCCTGCTGTAGCGTGTTTTAGCCGGGGCGAGGGGTCATACTATACAAAACAAAACCCGCCATGGACCCGGCAAACCATGTACCTCCCACTGGTGGCACGCCATAATTGTTTTTTTCTTTCTACACTATGCCCCCCCCCCCCCCCCCCCGTACTGCAAGTAGCTCTCAATGGGCATGGTCTATGTCCAACCCTTGGGGCTTTTGTAGTACTGCAACGCACATAAAACCTACCGTAAATCTGAATCTATTTCCAAGCAAAACGGTCCCGACAAGGGAGAGTGCAGCCAGCCCTCAAGGCCTGCACGGGCTAAAACCAAGGCGCAGTCTCTTATGACACCAGCATGTGGGACCTGAGACTCCTGCTTTAGTTGCAGCTACAGAGCAACCACTGGCCTAACGCACAGTGCTGACCTCTTCCACTGCTGTATGTAGTAGACCAGCGGTTGTGGTATGCATCTGATGTATTGCCATCTTGGGCGCCAAATCCAGCGACAATGTCAGCTACGATATCGGGGGGCGGGGCTACCGACATTTTCACTGCGTACCGCGCTTGCGCCACTCGAGGGAGGAGGTGCTTTCACAAGTAGGTTTTACAATCTGGGATCTCGGCTCTTCAGGTTGGTAGGCTGTTCAGGCATTTTGGTTCCTGTCGCGATCAAGGTACGGGCGAAGACCCAACCCAACCCCTGACTCTAACCCTAACCCTAACCCTAACCCTGACCCCAAATCGCAGCAAAAACGGGCCAAAACTGGCTATAAACGCGGCTGCGCCGCGTTTGCATCGAATCAGGAAATTTCTCTATTGCGGACGACGATTCCGAAGTGTGCAGACCTCGCTACACAGTTTTCAAGTCAACAACACCCCCGAAGATCCGGGCTCACAGATTGTACAACCTTCTCCGGGCGATTGGCTCCGTACCTCACACGCAGAGTTGGACTCGAAATGTGTTGTTGGAGCAGCGCGGCAAACAATCTCAGATGGCGGTGCCTACCGCGAGACCAAAAGGAATAAATATGTAACGCTTCAAAAGGACTGCAAATAATTTGTAGTGTGTCCTCGACCAAGGGGCCCTCAGCGGTAAAAAACATGGGACCTTATCGTGAGCTGCCCTCCAAGATAATATTGGTCGCTATTACTACTGCTGCTGCCATATGCTGCTGCCACTATACGGTAGGAAGGGACTGCTAACTTTCGAAACACGGTCGATCGTCGTTTCAGAACATGACGTTCCGTGGCGCTATTATTACGGAGGTCCATAGTTAATAGGACCTATGGTGTACATAAAAAACTATATATTTACCTATTTTTACTAACAATATTTGGTCCTATTTACTATGGTCCTCCGTAATAATAGAAGAAGAGTGCACGCAAAAGCAGAGAAGGCGCGAGAGTCAACGTGAGCACCGCGAGGTCTTCTGCATGGGAGTTCCGGGCTTTGCGGTCCACGCGTACGTAGCTGACAGGGCGACGGCAGTCTCCTCCCGCCTGCTTTCACTAACGTGGCTAGATGAACGTCGTAGCAGCTACCACAATAGCTATAAATGGTACTGTAGGACTACAGCAGTACCGTATAACACGCTAGCGACAGCACGCCCCCCCCCCGGGCCAAATTTTGAGTTTCAAGGGTTGTTTTCTTCACAACGGGTAGGGTGTAAACGATCAACGATCCGTCCATGAGGAGATCTCTCGACGACACGTTTCCGAAGCCACCACTTTCGTTGTGTGTATCTACCCTGCATAGGTAGGACTCTAAGCCGTGCTTTGGAGAAAATCGACCCTGAAATTAAGTTCGCCCCACTGGAGTGTATGATTCAGATGTCGGCTTGTAGTTTTTACAGCGGCAGATTGCGACAGGGGTGGCACGTTTTGGCTAAACTAGGTACGCCTGACGGGGCTGTTCAACTGCGTACGTAAACTACCCCGTGTTGCTGGAAGACCATGGAGGCGTTCCTTATCAACGTACAGGCTGTGTCGTTTTTCTATCGGAACGTTGTTGCACTTTCCTCTTTTTCCCAGGGTCAGGTGTTTCGGGTGAGGCAACGAACAGAACGCCTCAACTCAGAAAGAAGCCTTGGGAAAATTACACCCGTGCAACATAGTATGGGGGACCACAGTAAATAGGACCAAACATAGTTGGTAAAAATAGGGAAATATATGTATATATAGCTTTTGTGTCCTAGTTGCTATGGTCCCCCGTAATAGTCCCTGTGTGGTGACGACGTATCACACACGGATGAAAAGATAAGACACCCCCTCGGGCGAAATTCGGAGATGGTTTTCTCGGCAACGCGGCGAGAGTGCAATCTACGCCGAGTCAGGCGCCCATATAGATAGATATCGAGGAGATCCTCCAAAACCACCTCTTTGCGTTGGTGGCGGCCGCCTTAAGGCACGTTTAGGAAGGGCTAAATCGGCTCTGAAATTCCGTCGCAGGGGGTTTCGTTATCTTGCGCGTTATACGTACGTACGGTAGGTCCACTCCAGTCGTAGATTGCCTCGCTACTATTGATGCGACACTACCGTGCACGGTTGGCGATAACGGCAAGCAACGAAGTTCCAACCCACGGTCAACCAAACGGCTATAGTGCCGCTTCGACAAGGGTTGTGCACCTCCCCCAGGGGGAAACGAAAAACACGTACCACTCTATCCCGAAATGTAGGGACCCTTGGGATTAAATATTGATATATAAAAATGCCCTAATATTTGGGGACAAAATGGTATTCGACAACCCACTTTCGTATGCACCAGCACGTACTATACATAGTCTCGAGACCCAGGCAAGGGAAGGGGTAAATTAAAAACAAGTAAAGAAAGCAAATGCATGCAAAAACGGTGTTTTTTTTTTGCGTGACTACTCATTAGCCCAAAAATGCCACGGCACCGGTTTGTTTTTCCCTTTAACCTCTTCACGTAGGAATATATAGGGTGTCGTTTTGTCCCTTGTGACGTACGCCCATCGCACCCCCATCAAATAATGTCTCACGACAAATAGTGCTTGAGCCACTACCGTTCAAATCTTACCCGAAGAAGCGCCGATCGTGACGGCGTAGATGGTGGCCAGGAGAGCGAAGACTCGCATTGCGATAGAGGCTGGGAAGGATACGATGAAAATCGCCGTTCGCCCGAGGTTGCTACTCGGATGGTCCTGTGGTGGAGCGTGAGAGTGGTTGATACTGATTTGGTGGGCAACAACTGCAACAGCACAGCAGTACTACCCCCGTGAGAAGTGAACTGTTTCGTATCTGGTCATCGTAAAGGAGGGATGTTTTGGGTAACGTGGCACAGTACGCTGACCGTTTTGTTTTAAGCGTGCAGAAGTCCCGTATTGGTATATGTGTGAACCGCAAGGCGGCAGTAGTATCAATGGTTGGAAGTAACCCTCTACCGATACGAGAGTACGTACCGTAGCAAGTAGCGCTGTGTTCTGGCAGTTTTGTGTACTGTTGTTTTAAGATTGTCGAACGGTTTCGATTTATGAGGGTACGTATGTATCATTATTTTCCCCGTGAAAATGCCAAGTAGGAAGGCCCTTTTTAAAGGGTCCCCTGATGCGTTCGGGGCTATTAGAGGCCCGTTATACACCAATGTACCTTTATATGTATTACAGTTTTTTGCCCACTGTTGGCTCTAAGCAATAGATATCAAGTCAGAGATGGTATCTATCAGAGTTGGTAGTTATTGCTTAGAGCCTATCGGAGGCGGTATCTGTTGCTTATAGAGAGTCAACGGTGGGCAAAACGGTGCAGAAGTCGGAGGCCCAGTATGTACCGTTTTCCCTTGTCGAAGGCTACCTAAATAGAATATGTCTGCTGCACTCTACTACCACTACTACTACTACTACTATACTATTACTACTATTAATCCTGCTGTATATCACCGGCTAAGGGGTCGACGGCCGACCAGCTGCGCGCACGCGTGCATGTATGTATGTGTTGGTCGCCCCGGCAATCTACTACTAATTGTCCAAGGGGTACCGCCGTCGCCAGCTATTTACTAATGTGTATCGATTGTTTTCGAGATCTATTTTTCCCGAGCTCAATTGTGAGTTTATTGCGGCAAAATAGCCGTCTCCCCTCAACACCTTCCGTGGACCTGGTCCGGCGCCATCCTGCTACTCTGACGAATGTTGCTTGTATCTGAACCAGCGCTCGCCACGACTTCCACTGCTGTGTACGTACGCGTGAACGTATGTATGTTGCGATATGGTATAATACACCAGGAAATACGCTCCGGCGTGCCCCAGCAAAATGACCATAAACCAGCAAGGATAGCACCATGCGGGGGACAGCAGACACAAGAAGGTGTTGGCGCGGGGGGGGGGGGGCTACTTTGATTCTTGAGGCTATGCATATACCACATGTCATGTTAAGAATACTAAAGTAGACTACTCTGAACTCGGCAAAGAAGATTGACCAACCAACAAACCGTAACGGTCGAGCACGTTTGGGCATGGCTTGCTGTGACTCATTGAGCTCTCCGTACTCGTGCTGTGAGGCGTATATCGCGTAGTCTGTACTCTGCTGTGGCACTGGATGTTGTCTGTCATGTTTCGTAGACGGTAATGTACTGGAAGTCAGCAGCCACAGCAGCAGCAACAACAGCAGCAACTGCTGTTGTATCGAAGAATCTGTGTCGTAGGATTTCCTCCGGTCCCCTCATCAGTGCCCCATCACACATGTATTACACCAGTAGCATGTTCCACGCCAGTTCCATGGGGCTCCTGCATACCAGGTAAAAAGCAGGAGAGTAGTTAAAAAAAAAAAAGCCAGAGCGCTAGTGGCTTCCGTGGCCGAACCGTCGATGATTCCGCTGTGTTTTCACCACTATTTAATACTATTGCTACCGTATACAACATCTGGCACCCTGTTCCCACTTGGCGCTTTGGCCCCGTAGTGGCCCTCCCCAAGTGACACTTAGAACACCGAGCAGGAGTCTCTGGAAATACCTGCGGGACGCTTACGCTACAATACTACTGATGTTATTACGGGGGTCCATAGTAAATAGGACTAAATATTGTTAGTAAATAATATAGGTAAATCTATAGTTTTTTATGTACCCCATAAGTCCTACCTGGTATTAACTACGGACCCCCGTAATAGCACAAATACTTTATACGTACCAGGTATCAGTAAGAGTATACTTCGTGTAGGACTGCTGCTGTATCATTGTGGAACCTACTATTACGGAGGGCCATAGTAAACAGGACCTACGGTACACACAAAAACCTACATATTTACCTTGTTTTACCAACAATATTTGGTCCTACTCACTATGGTCCCCCGTGTATACTCAGTATTAATGTGCGTTTTCAACTGAAAACTGGCACCGGTACATATTTACGTGCATGACTACCAGTGGGTGTATGTTATTGTTGCGTTTGCCATCTGACATTGAACACACAACATGGAAAAGTTGATGACTTCCAGTAGGAGACGTTTTAGTTCATTGTACTACTTGTCAATGAAGACGTTGATTGATTTTCACCCATCTACGAGGTACCCAAGGGTGGTCCACCAAAAAAAAAAAAGGGACCTACACTCCTTCCCAGTGTCATAATGGAAAACAAAACCAGTTCGTTGAGATTGATGGATGAAAGTATGTAAAACGATTTTTTTTCTGCATATTTTTTTATACTTGGTTTTAGTATGCCCTCCCTGTCTGGGTCTCGAAAACGGGTAGTGGGGTGTCGGGATTAGGTACCTGGTAAGAAATGGGTATGGGGGGGGGAATATAAACTACTTACAGGCTTCATTGTAAGTCTTAGGTGCATAGTTTGGACGCGCTGCGCCGTGAGCAATGAACAGCTTCATGGATGAATCAGACGCAAACAGTCAAACAAATAAAAAACACGCCACAAAACAGCAGCCTCGCAAAACAATGCAGTAACAAAACCAATTTTAGAAGCAGCGGTAGAAACACGAAAACCATTCGTTCCACCTAGACTACAGTAGACCTTACTACACGATCTACCACCGGGACCCTATTGCCGCCCCCCTTTCCCTTCTTTGGGGGGGGGGGGTCACCATGGGTAGCGATCGAGTTGAACTATCTGCGCGGGGTGGGGAACCTTAACTTCGCAAGAGGGGAACGATCGTATCACGTCGTGTGTATAAAGTAAAAAATACCAACAAGGCAAACAAATAGTGTTCTCAAAGCTGTCTCTCTGGAAGTAGCCACACCAGAAAAATACCGTTGAATTCGACGCAGTCCTCCACATGTAAGCACGTCCGCCTCACCAAGTATTCTTAGTGGGATGCAGCTCATCCTTCATACGACTCTCCCAACACCTCAAGGCGCTTCACGCTTGGTGCGAGTAATATCTATCTGGTCGGTGACAACCCGGCGTGCTCTGTTCCGGGATCGTAGGCATGCGAGGGTCTATTGGTCGACGAGTTCCGCCATGCATTGCATGAGGTCGCCCCTCCCTTCCGTGGCAAGCCCCCCACGGTATTCTCTGGTTCGCAGAACCGTCTGGACCATTCCACTTCCGGGTTGTTTCACCTATACATGGAACGTCCGGCTGCTATTAGAACCACCTTGGTATCTCTTGCCACACGTCTTTGCTGCAGTGGTGCTCGGCATGACTCCCGCAGCTTGCAAAAATCGAGGAAGGGGCTTTGTTGATCCCTCGGTAGCTCGAATCACTATACGAAAGACTCATTCACTAGACACAGGTGATGATTTTTCGGTGATCGGCTTGATGCCGGATTCTCCCAGAAAGAGATCGTCGCGACCGTTTCTCGTGTGAGTAACCATCCTTCTTTTCGCCGCGCGTTACGGCCTTGGCAAAGGAGAGTCGCTGTTCACGGGTGGTGGTTTTGATTTTCTCGAATGTTTTTCGTTTTTCTCCGCGGCCTTGGCGCACGACATCGTGTGATCGATCCATCATCGGCGCTGGAAGCCAATAACTCGCAAACGTGGGGTGGCGATGCGTAGTTCGAGGTTTTTCGACGTGACTTGTATCTGGCCGAGGCTCCACGTCACACGCCCGTACGACAGCGTCTCGGCCATCTCGGCCTTTATCATGCGGAGCGGGTGAGTCTCTACATCATAAGGCCCTCGACCGACACCGAGTGCAGCACACCTCTTAATTTCAAGCTTATAGTAACGTTTTTTCGTGGATAACGCCGACAAGCTATAAAAACGGGGATGTCTGTCGATGCCTCTCTGACTTGCTGCTTCGAAAACAACCGATGGGGTCCGTGGTGGTGTCTATTCGGTGCCCATACCAGCATGGTTTACCCTGTCAGGAGCCGCCACCGTTCATGTGACGTTGGCATTGTCTCGAACCCGGCAGGGGGGCTTCCCAAACTGATAACGGGGACTGCGCCAACTCTAACCGGCCGACATTTCCCCCAAAGCCGTGAGATTAGACTGCAAGAAGGAGTTGCCTCAGCTCATCCATCGATGCGTCGTGCTCGTCGGTGATTCTCCTCGAAAACGGTCTCATGCCCCGGCAAAGACCTCTCCCCCCTGGCGCCCTTGTGGACGATAGACTGGAAGTGTGCCAATCGTGTACCATCATTTTTTGGAGGCTGATAAAGCGCCGCGTGGGTTCATAACATCGAAGACCTCCAGCGAGGGGTACCCGTCGTTCGAGCGCCACGGGGTGGCACTTCTGTCGTCTTCCCCGGTCGTATTCGCCAACTTTTGCGGTCATCGCGGCCGCAAAGCGTCGGCGTGGTCTTCCAGCGGGACGTTGGGCACGATAATGGCCAACATTTCCCCGTTTCCTGCCAAGCGAGGCTCTGTCGGAAGGATGAGCGCGACCACTTTTGCCCCTTCAGCGTGACGACACGCCGAGGTCCATGTCACCTATGACTCGTTCTCCCTTCTGCACGACTCGAAGTTAAAGAGCACGGGCCGCGTCGGTCGCCGCCCCCAATGCGCCTCGACTCTTGCGCCAGGCTGCGCAGTCGACTTGCGCGGACAGCGGGGGTGATACCGGTGCCGAGCGTCTCGTGCAGTCTTAATCACACAACGCGCGCGGCGTCCTGGCCCAAAATAGGAAGCACAACACCCGGTTTACTCGCTGGAGAGTCACATGGTAGATTCCGCATGACACGTCCCCTCGAGCGCCACCCAGGAAGGTACCGGGGGGTGCCCCGTTCACGGTCCCCTTGCCCGGTGTGCCCCGGCGGTGATGTTGCGGTGGGGGCCGTTCGTTGGGTGGTAAAGGTCAGCCACCGTTCGTGGCGACTCCTCTCCCTCCCGTGCTATTGGCTGCCCGATATTATGTTACCCGCCAGTCTGCCGGTTTGGGTCCCGCAGGATTCTGCTGTCACCACATGCTACACCTTCCACTCCCGTTCGGCGACTTTCATCCCTCCGACCCCCCCTCGTCGCACCCACCCCCTTCTGACGAACGAGGGTGGTGCGCTGTCACCGCGTCCGATTCTGCGCCTCCACCTCGTGTCGGTCCCTCTCTCGGCGGTTGGAACTCGCTACCCCCTCCTAGATCCTCTCGGGCGACCTCGTCTACTCGGTGCGACCAAAATCGTCTCCCTTTTTCGCTGCTTGTTAGTCCCGTGGCATCCCGCGAATAAACTATCGTTCGCGGCGAAGTGCTGGCCCTGCTTACGAGATGACTATCCTTTTCGGTGGAGTGTTGGTCCCTAACGGTCTGCTCAAGTGGATTTATGCCTGATCCCTCGATTTTCCGCCGAGGCCAAAAGAAACGCCGAGGCTACGGAAGATTTAAATATGGGGGCGTAGATCCGCGTCTCGGCGCCCCGTATGTAGATTCAGACTCGGACACACTAACTGGCTTTCTTTGTTGGGCGCGGCCCGGGTGGGGTGCGTCCACGACGATCCATCGAGCTGAACGGCAGTTATCATCTCACGAGCAGAGCACGCTAAGCGGTCCTTCCAACCACCCAGGGGCGAACGCTGCATGTCACTCCCACTCCTTCCCCCCTTGTGGCCATGATGGATGATTCCGCCCCTTCCCCTTCAGAAATCGGCTTTGTACGGTCACCTTGCATGCCGGACGACGCAGGTTAGCCCCCTCCCTGACGCGAAATACGACGTAGCTCAACACATAAAGCTGGAGAGCGCAACCTAGGTAAATATGGGCCAGTGAGCCACCAAGGCCTTGTAAAGCGCACGAATAAGTCTTGCGGAGGCTCCTCACGGAGCGTCCTGGGGCGTCTGCCATGGTGGTTGTGGTGATGACGGCGGCGATTATGGCGTCGACGGCAACCCTACACTCTTCCTCTCAGGCGCTACTGCGGGAGCGAGCGGTGACTTCCTTTATCGCAGCAACTGTGCAGGCTTGGTCACCAACAGCGTGATGATTCAAGCGCAACCACCATGTCCGGCATCAAACGTGGAGCCCCTGTCGAAGAGCGGGCAGATCTTGGCAACAACGGCCTCGCCGGTGTTCTTATCGAAGGGGCGCGTGGTCTGGTGGACGGTGCGGTAGCTGCGAGTGGTTTTGGACTGTCACGTATGGGAAAGTTGCGGGCACTGCCCTCGTCGGTGAAAGTCACAGTGGCGATTGGGTCCACCCCGCTGATATAGGTAGTTGTTCACGCGACGCGGAGACCCCCGATCATGCATTGGGCCTCATGGGAGGTATCGACGAAAAATATGGCTGCGGTGCAGGCGGCTGTAAAAAAAAAACGGACAACCGAGCATAGGAAGTCAGCGGTAAACCCTTTGACGAAAGAGTCAGTGGATGAGTCACGGTCATGACTACACCGCGACGGACTGAAGGAGCCTGTCTCCTGGACCGACATAGTTTCGGACAGGTGCGGGGGTGAGTATTCCAGCGGCACCAGAAGATTCGACCTGCCATCTGCTTACGATGGTCTACCCGTCGAAGACGCAGCTAAGGTGGAGGTTATTGATTGGGTTTGCGGGGTCACCGGTAAAACTCTGCCAGCGGAGACGGCGCCTCTGCCGAACAAAGCCTACAGACCTCCTGACGGGCAGCTTCGATTGCCCTTGGAGCAAGGGGGGGGAGGAAGGGTATTCGTGTCATGCATGGCCGTCATCGTACGACTGGGGGGTAGGCCTCGAGGGCAGCCCTAGCACCGGTGTCTGTGGTTTCAGTCGCTACGCCCGCGGTGTCGCGCGCCAGGTGCGGTGTGGCGGCTCGGTGACTTGCTGTCCTCGCCCCTCGCCATCCGAAGCTCGCCCGCGAGTGCTAGTGGCTATTCGGGTGAGCTCCCTCGTGCCGATGGAGATCCGGCCCTCCGCATGCGAGTTCGTCGCAGCCCCCGTCGCTCAATGCTCGCCGTACCTTCCTTTGGAGTGCAAGACCAGAGTGACGGCTCCCGCATTGGCACCTTGTTTTGGTGTGGTACGGATATCGAGATTGCGGTAGCCCCCAAAGCATCCCGTACCAGGTCGCCTCCGACGGGGTACGCTACCCTCCTGTGGGGCCCCCCACCGAACGGGGCCAGTTTCCGTGTGGAATCACCGCGTTTTTTTTTTGTGTTGTCGCCAGCCTGTTGCTCTCCGAGGGGACGGGCGGCAATGGATGAGGACCGACAGCCGTCGAGTCTCAAATATTCGGCGCGGCTCCAGGCGGAAGCGGAGAAGAATGTTATTCGCAACGCCGCCGGCCAGGCGCGCTCTGCTCCCCTGCTGAGGCCTTGCCAGCGTGGGTCCCCTCTTACATTCCCAACGTTGGAGGCGCAGCACGCGACACAGCGGTCATCGTAAGCTCCCACCACTGGCCCCCATAGTAGCGGAAGGGGTAGCGGGGTTGACGCAATAGGTGCTCGATAACGTCACCAGGAAATGCTCCCCATGCCGTATCATTCAGGACGATGCATCAACTCCCCTTCGACGCCCTTGAAGTGGGGAAGATCAACGACCGCCAATCGGTTCCCGGTCGCGCTGGAGGCATCGCGACAAATCTACGAAACACGTTCGACGGAACTCTCTCGCCAATTCGGGAAACGGGAACGGGAAATTTCCGTTTCTCATGCCGTCGGCCCTTTCTCTGCTGTGCAGACACCCCAAATCAGCGCCGCCTAGCCGACAACCGCTACCGCCAGATGCAAAACTTGTACAGCGGTAACGTTTTTGATGTACCGGCAAGCTTTCCTTGGTGTCTGGCTTCAGCTGAGTCCCGCACGCGAATTGGCTCAACCTCTAAAGCACAAAGGTTGTCGTGCTTGGTGCATGAACAACGACGGTTTATGGTGTTTCGGGGAACTCAGCGCGAGTACAACTGCAGATGAGCATTGAATGTGTACTTCATTTTCTCGGTGAACCGGAACCGATCAAGCTTCCTCCCTCCCCTGCGGGCTACCCGACTCTGACAGGAGCTGTGCGTGGTTTTGACGTCTGCACACGCACTCAGGTAGCACGATGTACGTCGTGAGGGGGTCCAACCGAACGTATATGAAGCACGAGGTCCACATGTGGTTTTCTGAGTATCACGCCGCCACTGCGCTCGATATGTTTCCGTTGGCCGGTAGGCTTTTCTGGGTTTTTGGGTCGGGTTCGGGGCGATGATTAATCGTATTATTCTCGGCCGATACTCCGTCGCTCACAGCCGGTGGCGATCAGGGTAATGTGGCCATCCATACGTCGGTACGGTATCAGATTTCGTGTTTGCTTATTTTAAGGTCGTACAGCCGACCCCTCTTCCCCCGCTCATAGCCCTGGGAGCGGTCTGTGTCACCTGGCGGTTTATACTGTGGCGCGAAACTTTGGAATTTTCGTGTATCTCCTTTCAGCAAGACGTGTTGCCCCAACCCCCCCGTGGCTCTTAGCCGGGGGTGTGGCGGTCGTTTTCGGCATTTGACGCCCCTCCGTCCCGTGCCGGATAGACTTCATACAATTCCTCTTATTGTTGAAATTCGGTTTGACTAATCGCCGCTGTAGACGCGTGGCTAGTCGCACACACTTGGCTCACACCAAACCGTGATCATGGACAAGAGCAGTACAAATATATCACACCAACACCATAACACAGAAAGGTCGTACCTGAGAGTAGATATCACGGACTCCACGCGTAGATACACACATACCTGGTATGAGTCGATCCTTGTATATAGTCACAGGCCCATGTCACGTACCACCATGTCACTCACGTACCGCGCCGAACTATTCCATATATCCGACTGCCCCCGACGGGCGAGTCACCCAGTTGATGCGGCATCCGGGGACAGGTCGCCCAGAACAGTACTGCCTCGTCACACCATATAAAAAACCCTTGATCTGCTCAGACCAGGATCAACCACCGCGGTATCAATAGCACGTCTATTTCGGGATATGCGCAGCCTCGATCTTTAGAGGCGTGGACGTGAATTTCGAGGAGCCGCATCTGCGACTTGTGTTCTAGTTCGTGGGACCCGTGTCACCCATGACTCTGCCATACTTCTGCGTATGCGTATACAGCTCATTGGGCTAGGCTAGTGCTGCGGTAGTGTCCTGGAAGGTCGGTAGAGCCTTAGTCTTGCTCGATGGGAAACAAAGGACTGGTGATATACTTATCGAGCCCTCTTCTTTCAGACCTTACCCAGCAACCTGGAACCCAGAGTATGAAGCTTCTTGCCTATATGTAAACGACCTGTGCATGTGGGTAACGACGAGAACCTTCTTAATAGACTCACCTGTCGAGGGACATCCCGTGTCCGAATTGTAGTAGTAGCCTTACAGTGTTGACCTTCTATGTGTCAGGGTCTTCACCTACTTTTAGAGATAATTGCTATTGACTCAAAAAAACAAAAATTCGGCTTTAGATGTGCCTCTTTGTTCCTCCAAGCCGATCAAATATGTCTCTTACTTCCTCCAAGCCACGAGCAGCTCCGCAGCCCTACAATGCATGCACATATTGCGCGTCTGTCCCGAGGCTTTCCAAAGCGTAATACAAGGTGTAGTACGACGCCCGCACAGCCTACTCGTAAACATGCTGCTGTGCGTTCACTCTAAGTGGCTGATTGGGCCGCCTATCTCTGATTGTTTGGTTGCGTTTTGTGGGCCCCAACGGAAGAAAGCGTACACTGCGCAAACCTACCTGGTGCTTCGCATTATAGCTACAGTGTAGACCGAATGTTCCAAAATTGTTCTACTCGTCATTCAGCAGGAAGGAAAGGACGCGTCGTGGGAGAGCGATCCAAGGCATCGTGAACAACAACGGCAGGCAAGAAAATGTCGTACGTGCTACTGCCGCCAAAATATTACCGTTTTTTGCAATATTAGGAAAATTCGATGGCAGCGATGGCCATCGATTCAATTTCACAAGCGAAACAGTGAAGCGTTTCACGGATTACAAATACGCAGCGGGAATTACCGTTCTCCCCCCGGTGCCGAGATACCACACAGACCACATTCCATTTTTAATCTGGTTGAAGCGGGCGTATATCGTCGTTTCGAAAACAACATGCCGATATTTTGGCCAAAAAGTAGGGTTAAGATCGTAGGCAACGAACGAATGGAGTTTCTCCGGAAGCTGCCGACAAAAGCGATGCGAATCGCGTGTTGAATGCATGAGCTAAATATCGATAATGTGGGGTAGGCAAGCTGGATTTTGTACGTTTTTTTGGCAGATCTTAACTATTTATTGGGGATATTATGCACGCCGTAATTCTTGATAGACAAGGAATAACAACATGGTGAAGAGACCGATCGATTGGCCTTGCCTCGAGAAACGCTCACACCAAGTACCAGCGTCATCCCCGCCGCAGCTTTTTCGGAATTTCGATTTGACTCAAGCATCTAAATGTCTCCGTCCGAGGCGGAGGTAGTTGGTACTTGAGTTCTCGACGGAGTGTGAAGGCGTTACCTACTGAGCTACAGGGGGGAAAGATCGATCGGTTACCCAGCCCAAGGTTATCCATACAACACGTATCAACTACAGGATTAATAACTAAGACTGCAACAATTGAACATTATGACGTCCTCATATGCGCTGCCGGCTCAGAAACACTGCAGTCAAACTTGGAGTTCTATGTATGCTTCGACACGGTTGATACTCGAATGAAAATATGGTGGTCACTCCGCCGGACCAGGTATTCTGCGATAAAGGCAGCACATTTCCTCTATTACGGGGGCCCATAGTAAACAAGACTAAATATCGTTAGTAAAAATATGTAAATATATACCTCGTAGGTTTTTGTGTGTACCGTAGGTCCTATTAACTATCGCCCCCCGTAATAAATATTTTGTGAATGACGGGGCTCCTTTACCCAAAATTGTCAAAATGTCAATATTTTGCTTCGAAAAAGGGCATTGTTGTATACTTGGGCCATGGGGGTATTCATCGGGATGCAATTCGATTTTCGCTGCAGTCAGTTTTCGGGCGGGTGTGAAGCCCCTGAAGTAAGGAGCTTCAGAAAAAATAGGGTGAACCTCTATTATCGTAGAACGCCTCCATATAGGTAGTATTCAATTTCGCCATCTGACAATGTGCAGCTCTTATTCCAATCAAACGTGCCATCCACATATATTTAAAAGGGTGACTATTAGTAGAATCCGAACACTTCGTACATGGAAGGTTGTTCTCGATCAGACCTGAATGCTTGACAAAATGATACCAAGAATGCAGTCCTCAATATTAGTTTGAGTTTTCACGAACTGATTTCTGCCAGAAACGTGATACTTCACGCTCGGGTGATTCTGCAAGTAGTCGATGCACGCGTGGACATTTGGGTATCCCCAAAATCCTCTATTACGGAGGACCATAGTAAATACCAGATAGGACCTAAGGTACACACAAAAACCTATGGGTCACCCGTAATAGAGGATTCGTTGATATTTCACGCCCGGGTGATTCTGCAAGTAGTCGATGTAGTATAACAGTTACTCCACAGCGAGCATATTATCAACAATAGTAGAGCATCGAGAAGTAACTCTCACTCAAAATCTCGTGCAAAAGGTACGTATTAATAGCGTCCAACGACTTCGTGCATGGAAAGTTGCTATTTTTAATATCAATCAGACCTGAATACTTGACGAAACGTCCACAACATTGTTTTGAGTTTTCACGAACTGATTCCGGCCAGAAACGCAAAAATTTCACCTTCGCGTCATCCTGTAGTAGTCGATGGAAACGTCCATCAGTTACTCGACACTGAGCATTTTATCTACACTGATTTAGGCTATGACAACAGTAGTCGAGTACCTATCGGGGGGTAACTCACTCAAAACCTCAATCGTTTAGCCCCAGCATCCCAGACAGCTACAGATGTTGCTATAATATGTGCATACTGGTAAAGAATTGTAAGGTGTGTGCACGTTTTTTGCTGTGCTTCGGTTTGCCTGGCATTTCCTTTCGTTCTTAGTTCTAGTCTATTCGTTCGTGGGGGTAGTGTTTTTGTCCTATCGTCTGCCACATCTCCTTGGGGAGGCGCACGTCGCTTTTTTTCTTTTTCATTTCCTTCCCTTTGTTTTCCAATGTTTCTTTGTGTTTTATTTTTATTTTTCGATGCACGCAAAATTGAGTATGTCGTGGGTATCTTATTCAGAATGATGGTCTTGTCTACTCTGCGTACTGCATAACAGTATCGTATCTCCAGGTCGTAGTTTTGTAACCGCAGAGCTTGTACCTCTCTGGGATTGAAGAATCGGCACGGACGCCGGATATGCCGGATGTCGACGGGTAGAAAGAATGGTTCAATGTGAACAACGCACACATCCCCCCGGGGCCGTATTTCGTACCAGTAGCAACGTTTATTGGCTCCAATGGGCCCCGACGCCTGTAATAAGAGTTTCCCAGTGCCAACCATCCTGCGGACCAACCGCTTGGCCGTTGCTACTTGGGCACCTACACCTAGAACACGAGGCCAACGAGAAAAAAAAAGACCTGGGCGAAAAATAATAAAATAAAAGTTACTGCTGTAGTTGCTGGGGAGCCGAACGGACCTAAAAAAGTAAACCTGGGGCTCCTAAATACGCCTCGCGGGGGGGATAAAACATCGCGAAACGTCGTTGTATAGATGCTGCATATGGTAGCTCCTTTTGAGGAACAGTTAATATGGTTCATCGGGGCTGAAGGTCATACATATAGCCCACACAAGACTGCTGTAGGTATACGTACGCGGTATCACAGTGACACACACGGTGACCCTTAACCATGGTGTCGACTATCGAATAAATTGGAATATATGCTCTCCTCACAACGCCACACAGCACCATGGCCACGACAACCGACCGACCGAACGAGCTCTGTCTGTGTTCCCACCCCTGACGCCTACCAGCATAATTTTGTTCATAAACCTGGATTTTCTTACGCTTGAAAGAAAAATATCCCGGAAATATATATCCCAGTCAACTTAAATACGGTATTTGGACGGATCGGAGAATATAACGTAATAGTGATCATATGTTTACACAGCATACCAGGTACCTGTTAATAGTCTACTAGTACCTGGTATTTTATTTTCAACATGTTAATATTGACTTCCCAGACCCGCTGAGTACGTGTGATAGTTGGGTCGTCACACCGTCTGCAGAATACCCCGCAAGCCTTGCACGGCTGACAACGCAACGGAAACACGCAAACCTCTCGTTTTAGCGTTTCTACCCGGACGAACTTCAAGGATCTTTGGACTGCTTACCTGCTGCAGCAGCTGCAGATCCGTCTGGGCCCGGCCCACCGAAGCATTCGTCCTTTATCTTCCTCCTCCTCAACACCATCATTATCGTCACCTGACAGAGTCCATCTCCCCTTCTCCCCAACAGCATCGACTGGGCAACCTCAACTGAGCTGCAAAACACTTATTTTTTGCTGAACATCACATATCATTGTGTGGACTTCTGTTGCCACAGTCGTAGCGCGGCGCGCGGTGCAGACCTCTACTTTTCCTAAGCCTCACGGCTACGTGTGCGCGGTGCGGGGCGGCGCGGCGGCGTGGTTTTCGTAGAAGCAGAATATCGCGATGACGTGTGTGTTGTGTGTTCTTCACATCGAAATATATGTTCTACCCGTCGACATATTATATCCAGCACACCGCACACCCAGCAGTGTCCGCGCTGGTTCTCCATCCTCTGAATACCGTGTCACACAGTTACGGTTGACACGATAACGCACATCGGTCGGACGAGCTTCAAAATCTGTTTTTTCTTGATATCGGAGAGAGTTACTGTAAACGCTGAGCGACGCGTCTGTCCGTAAGGGAAGATCTCGACTACTGCTTGCTGTATATCTTCCTCAAAGCTGTTACATTTGTGGTGTGTGCTTCCCCATGGTTTGGAGGGAAAAAGGTTCCGAAATTCGTGCCAGGGCGTGTGATGTCTCTATTAATAGCGTGTTGCATGATAGAGCGATAAAAGCTCTGTGGTCACCAAACTACGACATATACAGATACACTACAACATTGTAGAGCAGTAAGAAGAATGGACGATGCAGTGACATGCCATCATCGTACTGAGTACGACAAGAACAACATACTTTTTATGTAGGTATTTGTGTCCGTCCCATGCTCGTCCTCCCTTTCTCTCTCACTGACGACAAGAACAACATACTTTTTATGTAGGTATTTATTTCCGTCCCATGCTCGTCCTCCCTTTCTCTCTCGCTGTTCATTGTAGCTCAGGTCCGGGTGTCGCGTACATAGCAGGCAATTCCCTGCTCTTTTGCAGTTTGCGCCTTCAATCCTTACACCCCAGGAAACCAGACAAATCGAACAAGAAAAAATGAAAATGAAAAGTAAACAACTTCACCTCTTCGGTAATTACCCTGCCGGACTGCAAATCAACTACTATTGCGGGGGACCATACCTAGTAAATAGGACCAAATATTGTCGGTAAAAATAGTTATGTATATAGGTTTTTGTGTGTACCGTAGGTCCTGTTTACTATGTATGGTCCCCCGTAATAGTGCTAACAAACAAATTCCACGGTAAAGTTATCAATCCTACGAATACATGGTACAGTAGTAGATATTATAGAAAACGCTACTCTGTCAGGCAAGTACAGCCCAAACGGTTGTCCAAACAAATAATAAACAAATGAAACGAAAGGAGAAAAAATCCAGGAACCTACCGTAAACATTTGATGCGGCCCTCTCATTTCAGCCTATCATTTCGGGGAAATGACCTCTCATTTCAGGGAAATGAACTCTAAGTTCGGGGAATTTTCCGCTCATTTAAGGGAAAATACCTCTCAGTTCAGGCAAATGACCCCTCAGTTCAAGGAAACGACCTCGCAGATCAGGGAAAAAAACTCTTAATTCAAGGAAAAGACCTGTGAGTTCAGGGAAATGACCCCCCATTGCAGGGAAATGGTCTCTCATCTCATGGAAATCGACCTCTCATTTCAGGGAAATGTTATCTCAGTATTTCAGGGAAAAGACCTCTCACGTCAAGGAAATGTCCTCTCAGT
Source organism: Macrocystis pyrifera (assembly GCA_031763025.1). Taxonomy (NCBI): domain Eukaryota; class Phaeophyceae; order Laminariales; family Laminariaceae; genus Macrocystis; species Macrocystis pyrifera. The sequence goes on from JASSKH010000001.1 coordinate 13,446,365, forward strand.
ATTTCAGGAAAAGGACCTCTCATTTCAGGAGAATGACCTCTCAAATCCGGGAAACGAGGTAGTCTCATGACAGCATTACAGCAGGCACCGATTCCGCTTGGTCAGAGTCTGCTTGGTGGCCGCCGGGGTGTTGCTTGTTTCGCCTGTCCTTGAACCGTTGCGCTATAAGGGCAGTACACAGCCTCCAGGTCGTTCTAAGGGGGGGGGTACTCATGGAGTCGGCTTACAGCGCCGACAACGCGCCGACCACCTCATGGCGTACGCCAAGGCCCTCCAAAAAGCAAAATGCGAGAGCGTTGAGACCATTCGCAAATGACGCCTCCTCTTCTGCGGGGGCCGTACAGCAAACTACCAATGAGAGTCTGGCCCGTCGGGTGATGTTTGAGACGATGGCTGGTGGGGAGAGTCCGAGACCAGACAGATCAGAAACTAGCTGGGCCCAGTGCCTAGCAGACGACGTCAGGGTTTTTCAATCCAACGAGGGGTCCACGGCAAGTTCCTCTTTGCTGTTCGGAGTATAGACGGTGGTACGGCCGAGGGCGGCTAAGAAAAGCGGGAAGTGGTACCGGAGGGTCGCCGAAGCGGCGGGTTGTTTCATGGCGAGGTGACTCAGAGACGAGGTGTAGATAAGCCGCTGCGCCACGCAGCTGATGACGCCAAGAGCGGCGACAAGGAGAGGGGGGGGCAGCCGTACTGACGCAGCTATTGACGAATGCAGAAACACTATGATACATCGGGTGGCTAGGTATCGGTTCGACTACCCTGACAGTTTTAGTTTGTTTGTTATTGAGTTGTTCAATGGGGGGGGGGCGTGACAGCGGCAGTACGGACACTTGACACCACTATTGAAGAGAGTAGGAAGTAGACAGCAGACGGTATGCCTAGGTTCCCGAATCGGTTTTCTAGCAGAGACGGGCACCCATGTTACTATCACCGCCTGGAGTGCGCTTTTTTTCTTTCCCTTTTTCCCTTCTCTTTGCCTTTTTCCATTCTCTCTCCCTTTTTTTCCTTGTCTCTCCCTTTGTTTCCTTATCCTCCCCACCGTTCTTGTGCCGGTATCTTCGTCTCCTTTGCGTTGCTTCGTCCGTTCAGCAGCTATCTGTAATTCTTGAGCACGTATGAATTCCTTCTAGCAGCCTTTCTGATCTCCTTGCGCCGTTCGTATTCTGTTCATTTAAGTTTTTTGTAGTTGTTTGTACTCTTATTTTCTGGTCTTGGTTGTGCTGTTGTGTTCTCATACCGGGCACGCTGGCATTTCACTTACCTTACCCATGAGTTTGCGATAATTATTTTTATTTTGGGGGTTCTCCGTCTCACAGTCTGTGGCCACAGAATTAGTATATACTCGAAGATCAGGAATCAAGACGGACACTGGGTGTGCTGATGAGGCTGGGTAGAACGAACGACTCAATGTGACGACCACACAAACGATGTCGGTCGCCTCTATGGTCTAGTGGTTATTCTCGAATGCTACTATGGTTGATGCGTGAATTCGAATCCCACCGTGGTCAGTCAACCTGAGGTGCGCATCCAAGAGGGCGACCAATCTGGCTTCTACAAGCACCTCAAAGGGATGGACTTCGAGGGGAAGAAATAGTGCAGCTCTCAATACATCAAGGATGCAGAGGAAAATTCGCTTAGCGACATGGGGCTCATGATTGGGGGGTACAGTGGTTCAGCTCTGTGCTCAACGCTAAGTCGCCAACGCTCGACCCTAATATCATCGGAGAGCTCAAAGTGTGGCCGCCGTGCACACCTCTCGATGATTTACCTTTGATCTACGAGGTGGAGGAAATCGTCAAAAGCATGTCCAACCGAAAGGCTCTTGGACCCGATGAGCTTCTTGCTGAACGTCTAAAGATGTTCTCGTTGGTGCTTAAGGCGGAGGCGCGCTCAACGGCAGAGTCGACATCGCGCGCCCACAGCCGAAGGTCGCTCCACATGTCCGAATGACGGATTGGACAAGGCCGGACTGCGGCAGGCGCAGATCGGTCTGCCGAAGCTGCTGCACACTCACCCCCCAACCGGGCGGCGGAATAAACGGTGGATAGGCCACGTGGGCGACCTCCCTCCTGAAGACGACCAACAGATCCACCTCGTTGCTGCTGTCGTCTGGCGAGTGCACGCCAACATTCTAGGGGACCGTCTTCCACAGCGTTGGCTAGGTCATTTTCATCGTAGGGCAGCCCGTCGTCAACTAGGACCTCGCGTACTTGGCGACGAAGAGGCTGGCGTGGCACCACTCGCGCAAACCCAGGAAGGGACGATACCACGACCGCTGATCCACATAATATGCAATCAGTGGTAGGCGTGCCGTCAGAACCTGTAGAATACCTCGCGTGGAGGATAAGATCGTCCACGCAAGAGCGGTGAAGGTGTGCCCACAACTCAGCGCGACCTTGCGACTAGATGACAGGTGTGCATGGCAGACGCCGCAAATGTCGGGAGGAAGCGCGTCGATGTCCATGAAATGGCGTTGACGATCGGCGGACGTCACACGAGACAGGAAAGCCACCTGTTGCATCCGAGCAACGGCACGGTAAAAAACAGAAGCTATCGTCCCAAGACAAACAGGGGCGAGGAAGATAACAAACTAGTCGAACGCAAGCAAGCACACACGAGAGGCTTGAAATCGAAATGAAAACAAGGTGACGACGTCCTCCTGCTCTGCGAGCGATGACACAAAAGGCGAGTTCCGTGTTACGGGGAGGGCGTCGATAAAAGCATATAACATCTACAGTACCACAGAACAGACGGTGGTATATGAGTGGTATCAACATAGATTGATGTCTTGGCCTTTCACACCTTTGTCATAAGAGAAACGCTCGTCGTTCTCGTCTCAGCTGCGAGCTGGTCTGCAAGCATTGGTCGGCGAGCATGGCTCGAGATGATCGCCGCCTACCAAGAAAAATATATCAGGTATAGAATTCGGCGAGCTAAGCGTTGAGCACAACAATCTGTCGTAACACAACGTACAAGAGATGCCGAACACTCGCTCGGCGAGCGTGGCACACACAAGTAAACTGGTCTACGTTGCGGCCACAAATCAAACTCGAACCGAGCCGGCATCAGCGGCGATTTTGAACGAACACGCGAGTATAGGCTTCTGCACACACGAAACAAAGAAATATCCAAACGAACACATTCACCTCTGCCTGGTGGCCACCGCTTGCCTCTATCGCCTATCTGCTACTCCGATTTCTGGAATGGCAGTCGCTTGCGTACTCTGCGGTGTCGGTTCTCGCGACATTACAGTACTCATAGTCTGGTACGCTTTCTAAACAATGAGCGAGCCAAAGTGCAGATGGGCAACGGCTTTGCGCAGAACAAACGCAAGTATAAATGAAGTACTGTTGTAGAAGATACAGAAGTATAATACCGGTAGAACGTTTTCTTCTCCGACTCGTAGCGCTAGCTGGCCGAAGCAAAACATGGCAGCAGTAATCACAAAAAATGCTTTAATGTTTTTACGCCAACGAACAATCAGAGGGCACGGCTGGATTAGTTGGTTTGTTGCTACTACGTACACAGAGTACCCATCCGACTATCCGTAGATTGGTAGCACCAACAATGCCAGTCAGTTACTACGTCATATTCTACTCATCAAGTATTATAATAGCTGTAGCGTTGTTTCCACAAAGGGTTCAGTAAATATACCCAGTCAGTGCATCATATTCTGCTGTTTTTGTGCGAAGCACGGCAGTAGTACAGTAGTAGTATAGCGAGCGCGATTATACGACTTTTGTAGTACATACCTGGTTGATAACATAAATTTATCGTCTTTTCCACTGCGTTAACTCCTCTGATGCTGATTGTATTGGCAATACACCAACGTGATGAGCAGCACGCAGCGATCCACAACGCAGAGACCCGCATCGGTACACAACACAGCAATGGGCCCGACAAAGTGGAGCAGCAGTTGAGACAAACTAACGGGCCGAGGATACCCGTATCTATTATCGTACACTTCGACGGACAGCATGCCGAATGGCCTGTTGATACACTTGTAACGCTCGAAAATTTACGATGTCACGAATCAGGAGTTACGAGACGGCACTTTCATACCTTGACAGACGGCAATTTTTTCATTATTTTTCTGCATCTACGACTATTCAGGGTGGGCTAATGGGATGGTATCACGTACCAGTAGCTATAAAGCGGTGCAAGAAGTATCAGTATGAGGAGACAGGCAGATACGTACTACGAGTATGAGAGCATCCGACGTGCTATTAACGGTAACGGAAATGTCTACCAGGTAGTAGATAGTATACGCATGAAGATACATGGTTCCGGGGACAGTCTGGCACTCGACTGTCCACCTCTGTCGCACTCTGTTACTGTACCCTAATTGAGCTAGCTCTCCATGAGATAAGCAACAAGAAGAAGAACTTTACCAAGAAGAAGCGTGTCCTGGCCAGCATCGACATCCATCCCTGCCTCCTACTCCCCTTTATGAGGCACTATATGACAGCCACTTCTTATATATATGCCGTCCGATTTGCAGTCAGTTGAAAACCAACTTTCAGCACGAACGTTCGCATGAGCTTTTGCCCCGGAAATGTTGGAAATTGGCATTTCTCGTCTCAAAATGTGTAGGATCTCTCTCCAAGATCTATCTGGGGGTGTTTCCCGCTTCTTTCTCCTGGCACTCAGATACAGGAAATTGCCGTCCGAACTTTTTCGATCCAACCTGGGTCAAACACAATCCAAACGTCCGGTCGGATCGAAAAAACGGTTTTTCCGATCCGATCCCCCATCGCAATATTATTCACCTCAGTTGGATCGAAAAAGTGCCGACATTGATTTTTGCAACCGGGCCCCTCAAGAAGCGGGAAACACCCCCTGATACATCTTGGAGAGAACTCCGACACATTGTGAGGCGAAAAAGACCAATTTTCAACATTTTGTTGTGATACTGCTTTGTATAGGTTGAAAGCCCGGTAATTACCTGGGTTCAGGCACTGGGAACGTATTTGTAGTACTTGGAAGGCGTATCTTAGGTGGAAAACCAAGGGTTTTCCAGAGACGCACGAGCTTGGTCTCAGTCTCCGCGTGCACGAAAGGAATAAAACTGCTCTACTTCTTCTATCTCCAAGCAAGCAACCCACGTGAGTACCAACGAGTACCGACATAATAGGCAGACCTGTCGAGGGATACAAAGTGTCCCGCATGCTTGATCTTAACAAGACTATTTCTTCCTGCCCCTCAAGGCTAGGTCTTCCTTTCATTTTTTAACGTATTTCGCCGGTTTAGTTGCCTTGCCGTTCAGAGGTGTGGGAGTGGGTTTTGAGGAGCCGCATCTTGGACTCATGTTCTACAGTAGTTCGTGGAATCGGAGTTTCCATTAATTTCCCAGAATTCTGCATATACGGCTCATCAGAGTGGGCTAGTGCTATGATACTGCTTTGTATGAGGTTGAAAGCCCTGTATTTACCTGGGTTCAGGCACTGAGGACGTATTTGTAGTATTTGGAAGGTGTATCTTAGGTGGAAAACCAAAGGTTTTCCAGAGACTCACGAACTTGGTCTCAGTCTCCGCGTGCACGAAAGGAATAAATCTGCTTTTCTTCTATCTCTAAGCAAGCAACCCACGTGAGCACCAACGAGTACCGACTTAATAGGCAGACCTGTCCAGGGATACAAAGTGTCCCGCATGCTTGATCTTAACAATTTGATTCCGGGGCAAAAGCTCATATGCGAACGTGCTGATGAAAGGGACTTTTTCAACTGACTGCGAATCCGACTTCATAAGAACTAGTATGGGACACCCGCGTCGGTGAAATCCTGGCGACATTCTGTTTCTTAAGTTGTTACTTGGCTACGATATTGCTTTGACATACAGTAGTTGATTAGGCGACAGGTCCACATTCTTCTGGTTCACTTCTCTGGACAAAGTAGGGCATTATTCTAGGGAGTGTTAAGATAAAAGGTCGGGACACTCTGTATCCCTGGAGAGGTTTGTGTTATGATACTGCTTGGTATGAGATTGAAAGCCCGGTAATTACCTAGGTTCAGGCACGGGGAACGTATTTGTAGTACTTGGAAGGCGTATTTTAGGTCGAAACCAGGGGTTTTCCAGAGACGCATGAGCTTGGTCTCAGTCTCCGCCTGCACGAAAGGAGCACAACTGCCCTTCTTCTATCTCTAAGCAAGCAACACACGTGAGTACCAACGATTACCGACTTAATAGACAGACCTGTCCAGGGATACACAGTCTACCGCATGCTTGATCTTAACATTTGCCTATTAAGTCGGTACTCGTTGGTACTCACGTGTGTTGTTGGCTTAGAGATAAAAGAAGAAGATCAGCTTTTTTATTATTATTATTATTATTATGCTAGCCATTTATTCCTTTCGTGCACGCGGAGACTGAGAACCAAGCTCGTACCTCATTGGGAAAACCCCTGGTCTTCCGTCCAAGATACGCCTCCCAATCACTCTACAAATACGATCGCAATACTTGAACCCAAGTAATTACCGGGCTTTCGGCATAAATCATTCAAGGTAGTACCAAAACACTAGCTCACTCTGATGAGCCGTATATATATGCAAAACTATGGCAAATTCGTGGAAACCCGATTCCACGAACTAGAACGCATGAGGGCCATTCTTAGTATCATTGCGCTTGCCATCCGACAATGTGTAGTGTTGTTCCAAAAAAGACTGAGGAACAGAAAGTGAAGAACTCTCCAGAACAAAAGTTCAGCAGCAGCAGTAGTATCATACCACAAATCAATTATTATCGGAGAGCTTTTTTCCAATAGTTTCCATGTTTTTTCGCGCAGTTTTATAATCTTGCAGATTTTCCTGATTTTTTTTCCAAATAAATATATGAAATTTAACAAACCTGATTGTTTTGCTTCTGGAGGATTTCACGAATAATAGTGATAGAACGCCTCCGTATCTTAATACATATCTCCCATTATTTTTTATATAAATTTTGAAATACGTCAGCTGTGAGTTCGACTGATTAAATAGTTGACATTATTTCCAAACTTTGGAATCTGGGAAAAAAGCTTTCCGATAAAAATGAGCCTGTGAGTCGAAAATGTGGCTCCAAAAACCCACTCCCACACCTCTGAACGACGAAATGAGTGGAAACAACTCGTACCAACAAAACAGAAACGAAAACGCGACTTGCTAAGATCAAAGGTCGGGACACTTTGCATCCCTGGACACTACCAAGTCGGTACTCGCTGGTACTCACGTGCGTGTGTGTGTGTTGTTTGCTTAAAGAGAGAAGAATAGCAGCTTTCCTTTCGTGCACGGGGAGACTGAGAGCCAAGCTCGTACCTCGTTGGGAAAACCCCTGATCTTCCATCTAAGATACGCCTCCCAAGTACTACAAATACGATCGATCCCAATACCTGTAATTCCCGCGGGCTTTCAGCCTCATTCAAGGCAGCATCATGTATTATTATAACAGGAGGAGGGGGGGGTGGCTAATAAAATCTGTAATTAGACTTGAAACTAGAGAATAAAAGGAGGAGATTTGTGAATCGAAAATGTGTACCAGCCAGGGAATGAGAATACGACCTTCTGGTTGCAGCCGGGCAATGGGAATGCCTAGTCATTCCCATTGCAGCCGGGTATTGCTGTATTGCTATACGTGGGTTGCGTAGTGCCTTTTAGGCGTATTTCGATACACGACAAATGTCACGAATCGTGATATATTTTTTTTTTACATAAAATCTACAACCAATGGGGAATGACTTACTAGTCTTTCTATTTGTCTACAACATGGGCCCTTAAAAAAATGGCCTCATGAATCGTGATTTTTTTTGTCACTGGGACAGTCACTGGGAACTGCGACTTCTTGTCGGCGCGACACGCTGCTCTACCGAGATGAATGCTCTGCTCCAGGAAGTGCGTCAGGAATCTTGGGATGGGCTCATCCCTGCCGAGTTCTCGATGGACAGCCAGGAGGTTACCTCTCTTCAGCAACCGCTGCCTCTTTACGTGAGCGATGTTCTACGTTCCATATCTCTTAGCAATGCTGATGTTTTGAAACTGCTGTTGCATTGTACTCAGGTACTGACTCCCTTGCAGCTTGTGCACCGGGCCGTGTATGGGGGCCGTGTGTAGGACAAGCTTGAAGCTTGCTCCCGGTCTGACGCGTTGGCAAAACGTTTTCGTACTGCCCTGTTCCCTTGCGACGCGCCGCATATACTGGTATTACAGGGCAGGCTATATGGAAGGGCCATGAATTCTTGATGCAAATAAATAGCTGCAAATACAGCAGTACCAGGTATACAGCAGTACGAGGCACGTTCGCTGATGTACGTACGACGTGCACATGGATTCACGAGCTCGAGCTTGAAATTTGAAGTCATTGAAGTTGCTGTCTTGTCCATTCGGCGCCAGTGCCAGCTCAGCAACGAGGCTTGAACCCTGAAGTCTGATGGCGCTTGAGGCACTTGCAGTCACAATGGTTCAGCGGAAGTTACTCTACTGCTGTATCGTACAGAGTACCTTACTGCTGCAACGGGCAGAACCCCCCTCGCTACTCGCGCTACGAGTACGTACATCAGAACAATACGAAGTACTGCTGGTATATAGTTCGACGTATCGCATCACCTGTGGTACCCATTGCCTGCTGCCCTGCTGTAGTTTGTTTGGTACCTTGCACGGATTCTCCCAGTACACTTTATCGAGTACATTTCATGCTCCGAGTACTGAGACTATTGCAGTACTGGCGGCCTGAATACTGCGACTACTGAGAGTATGAACACTACTGATGGCCCAAATACTGAGAATACTGGGAACATGAGAATTGCAAAACTCCGAGTACAGGCAGTACCCGCAGTACAAACATCCGAAATACTCGGACTACTACGTACTCGGAGTATCCAGTGTATTGCAACCCTCTACACTGTGAGAACTCGCAGTACCTACTCCCGAAATACTGCCAGCACTCTACTCAAGTACTCCAGTTGTCCACCCCGAAAGCAACTTGGCTGCTACTCCGAGTCGTGGGACCATCCATCAGTGCTTTCTGCGGCAATGAAACGGGGATGGAACTATCGGAACGGTGCGCAGATGGTGGAAGCAATATTCATGCTCCGAGTGTACTGCGCGTATTTTATAAATTTTGAAATACGTCAGCTGTGAGTTCGACTGATTAAATAGTTGATAATCAACTTTGCAAGCTACGTAATACGCCTCGTCTATATTCCATTTTTGCCGAATTTTACAAGTAAATCGCGTATTTAGATAAATTCAGTCCTGCGAGTATACTGCTGTGCGTATTTAAATTTATGTATTTATGCATTTATTTGTTTGGTACTCCGAGTACTCCCAGTACTCGCAGTACCACCGGACTAATATACTGACAGTACTTGGCAGTACTGTGCCCGCAGTACAGGAGATGATACTTGCGAGTATACATGTACAGCAGTATTCCACAGCAGTCGTATTGAACCCCGAAATACTGCGAGTAACGGCAGTATCCGCAGTATACCCGAATAATCTCGAAATTCTGAGTGCTAGCAGTATCCCACAGTCAGTATCGTAATACCCCAGTTCCGTGAGTACACGTAGTACCTGGAGCGTTTTCTCTCCGAAATAATTTAGTGTACTCCCAGCTACTGGGAGCATCTGTAGTACCTTGGTACCTGGTGCCTTGTATTACGTGCCTTGTACCATACCTCTTTACCTTTTATTTTTTCCTTCTCTTCTTCTTTCGTTTCGTGTGCGTGCGTGTACTCCGAGCACGGCACCGCGGGCGAGCCTGGCACCGTCGCGGGTGACAGCGGGTGCTGGCGGGTAGAGGGAGGGGTCGCAAGGAGCGCGGTCGCCGTTTTCGTGGCTAGGCGTCGCGTGCGCCTCGAGACGTTCGGGTCGTCCAAAAGAGGATACCGAATATGAGTCGTCTCGGGGATGGGTAAATCAGGGACGTTGAAAGTGTACATGCCAAGAGGGCGAGGACAAGGCGGTGTCCGTAAACGCGAAACATGACGGTTGTCGGAGTTGGCATTAGCAGCAGCTCTGCGCCTGATGTTCAAAAAGTCGCGACGAAGCGCCCGACGCTGGCGAGCCATTTGACCGGTGTTCGGGCGAGCGCCTGCTTGCCCAAATGGTGTGCTTTTATGCTTCTTGCTGCGGCACTTTGTTTGGTGCGACTTCCCTCCTCTGAGTAACGTCGTGCGCTTCATTTCTCTGCAGCATGCAGCTCTTGGCATTTGCAAGTTGCCTGTTTGCGTCTCTGTGAACTTCTTCCGCATTACTTTGTGTCTTTCCGGAGCAAGCGTGGCCACGCGCTTGCTGGTGCTACTGACTACTGACTGCCATGTGACCGAGGATTCGCATATGAGTGTCATTGCATCTTCAGCAGCAGTTGCTCCGTCGTCAGGGTAGAACACTCTCAACTCTCGGCATCAAGTCTGAACTCAACCCTGCACCACAAGAACCCAACGCTGCTGCTGAACGTATCGTGCACCACGCGAGCCGACGACCGGCGGCCGTCCAGGCCTCCGGTGTACCCCATTATAAACTATTTTTTACTCAATCTAATCCTACAGATGAAGGTCAGACAGAGCCCATTCATGCTTCCCTCGTGTCTCGAGGCACACGCAACGCCTAGGCACGAAAACGGCGATCGCGCTCCTTGCAACGCCCCCTCTACCCGCTGACACCCGCGACGGCGCCGGGCTTGCCCGCGGTGCCGTGCTCCGGGTACACGCACGCACGCGAAACGAAAGAAGAAAAAAGGAAAAAAGGACCGAAAGTACCAAGAACTCAATCGAATTCTGCAGATGGACGCCAGACAGAGCCCGTGCATGCTTTCCTCGTGTCTCGAGGCACACGCGACGCCCAGGCACGAAAACGGCGACCGCTCTCATTGCACCCCCCCCCCCCTCTACCCGCCAACACCCGCTGACACCCGCGACGGCGCCGGGCTCGCCCGCGGTGCCGTGCTCGGAGTACACACACGCACACGAAACGACAGAAGAAAAAAGGATAAAAGAGCCGAAAGTGCCAAGAGAAACGGAGAAAACAAAGAACAGCTGGAAGAGTCCGGCAAGTAATAAAAGGAGGCGATTCGCCGTTCGCAGAAGCCGTGTGAGGCCGCTACCAAAAGGGCAAAGAGCCAGGTGACGATATACGACTCACCCTTGCTGGAGCCGCCGTGTCCTTCATTGATCACGCCGATTGACGGGGAATCACCGGTATCACAGTCACATCAGTCGCAAAGCCTGGCGTTCTCTCAAGCACCCCAGTGTCGCCTGTTGATGCTGTAATATGCCAAGCAGGTTGCTTGATCCTCTGGACGACGTGTGTCACAGATGCCGTATTTTGAGGTAGAACCTTTCCTGGTATTGGCAAGAATGTTATCCCCGCACGACTTGTGCTTGGGGCACACGGCGCCATGTAGGTTTTACGCAGCTTGCAAAGTTGAGTCATCAACTATTTAACCAGTCGAACTCGCAGCTGACGTATTTCATAATTTTATTAAAATATGTACGTACACTGCAGTATTTGGTGCTGTACGAGTCGTAGTGCTGGTGTGTACGTGGTACTATACGTTGGTCCATCGCAGCCGCTGTGCCAGTAGGATTGGTTAGGGCTTAACCCTATACAGCCCACATCTGCAACAGCAGCAGCAGCAGCAGCAGCAGGAGGACCACAAGAGCATATATGTGTTGAAGCTTTTGCTATGTTCGAGGCGAGTCTGTCTACACGAGGCAAGAAAATGCTGAATTATTCTCACAATACGATAATGAAGGCATGCACCTACGCCGTAATGGGAGGGGGGGGGGGGGGCGGGGGGGGGGGGGGCAGTTTGCAACTGCAACCATAACAAAAGTATATTCAATCGTGCTTTTTTCTCCGTTGCTCTCGGCACTTTCGGTCGGTTCTTTTTTGCTTTTTTCGTCTTTCGCTTCGTGTGCGTGCGTGTACTCCGAGCACGGCACCGCGGGCGAGCCCGGCGCCGTCGCGGGTGTCAGCGGGTGCTGGGGGGTAGACGGGGGGGGGTTAAAAGGAGCGCGGTCGCCGTTTTCGTGCCTGGGCTTCGCGTGTGCCTCGAGACACAAGGGAAGCACGAAAATGGGCTCTGTCTGGCCTCCATCTGATTGTTTTGTTTTTTTTTCTTCTTTTTTGGAGGAAGTCCATCCTTCTTTCCATTATTTGTGCTTCTTGCCTCCTCTTTTTTTTGTCGTTGTAGAGATAAGCGAATTTCCTGGCGCCCGCGTTTTGTTGACTATATGTGAGCCTTTCGCCGTCCGGTCTTGACCGTTTTTTATCATTAGTTGCTTCCTGCCCCCCCCCCCCCCTTTTTTGGTTATGTGCTTTCGGGACGCTACTTTTTGAGTTGTGGAGTGTCTTCGTTGGTTATCTACCCGTACCTGTGTCCTCCACGTCTATTCTACGTTGGTTTCCGTTCTTCTTAAGAAATAAGGACGTTGCTCTCCAACCAACCTGCTGTGCTGCTTCGTGGTGCCCTGATGGGCGGTGGGGCTCTGCTGTGGACGTCGTGTGATGTTCGGGACCCGCTCAGGGTCAAGACGCAGCCAGTGGCGCATAGACTTATTATTTTTCGTGGTCTGCCCAAGGACCGGTTCCAAGAACAGTTCGTACGTACTCGGACTCTCTTTCGTTACGTCGTTTGTGGTGTTGCGGTGATGATACAGCGGATTTGAATATAGTTTTTTTTTTATGATTGAAGTTCTGGCGACTCGATAATGCCAAGAGTCCACCGCCGCTATGCTTCAGGAGAGAACGGCTCGGACGCCACATACGCTTCGCGTCGCGGGCGGTTCCGCCCGCTACGCTCGTTGGTATGCCGTACGCACGTACATACCCCAGGTAGGGTACCAGGTACTTGTGCTCTTCTTTTGATTTGCTGCATGTCTGCTCATACGCACGAAAGAAAAAGCACAGCACGGCACAGCGAGGCTTGGAAGGGTTGAAACAGTGAGGAAGAAGACCGTCTACCGCTGCAGTACTCTACTCGTGGGTGTGTACGAGCAGAGGCTTGGCATTCGGCAGGAGGTCGGCGAGCTGAAAGAAGAAGGAAGAAATGCGAAGGCAGCTGCTGCTGTAGACGCGGAGAATGCTGCTGCAGCAGCCGATCGATGCAGGTGCTAGTAGGGAGGAGGAGAACGCTCCTGCTCTTGTTGCGGCTGCTGCCGGTGAGGACATGGCGCTTGCTGGAGGCGAGGTCGAGGGGGATGGGGCGAATGTGGCTATTGGCGAGGGTGCAGGAGCAATCAAGGTGGGACTGGGGTGTCAGCATGGTGGTGTCGCCGGTGAGGGTGATGGGAGACGGATACCGATGCCAGCGGTGGCAGATCAGAACCAAGAAAATTCCCGCCGCATATCTACGATCATCGAACAGCTCGAGGTTGCTCTTCCAATGAATCAAGGGTTGGTCGCGAGAGGGTGTACGAGGCTGAGAGAGAAACTCTGCTGTTCGATTTTTGTCTTTTTTGACGGGTGCGAGGTGTTCCAATCAGGCAGAAAATGATTGCAAGAGAGGGAACGGGGATTTTTTTTTTTTTCCGAAATTTCGGTTTCTTTTTCATTGTTTTTGCGGTGCTGCTGTGCCGTGCTGTGCTTTCACTTTCGTACATGCAGCAGATGCTCAAAATAAGAAAATATTCACCCTATATGGGGTATGTACGTACGTACGGCATGTGAGCGAGCGTAGCGGGCGGAACCGCCCGCGACGCGAAGCGTATGTGGCGTCCGAGCTGGTTTCTCCTTAAGCATGGCGGCGGGATTCTTGGCATTATCAAGTCGCCAGTTTGCAACTACAATCATAAAATAAAAATTGTTCAATCATGGACCTCTGTCCGCTTCGCGCAATTTGATATACTTTTCCTTCCTGAGCGAGCGTAGCGGGCGGCGTAGGCCGTCCGCGGAGCGAAGCGCCTTGTACCTACATGCCAGGTACCTCGTACATGGTACATGGTAGTGGTCTCTCTCTCTCTCTGTCGTGCCGGTTGCGTGAGTAGTGCCGACTGCCCGCTGTAGTTTTGGTGAAATCTCTCGGCACAGATGACCAGTGTGGTATCACGGGAAACCATAGTAAATAGGACCAAATATTGCTGGTAAAAATAGGTAAATATTTGGGTTTTTGTGTGTACCGTAGGTCCTATTAACTAATGGACCCCCGTAATAGCGTGCTGAGTAGCTAATGCCGGTTGCCTTTTGCCGGTATTGTTGGCTGGCGCTTGTCATACCGGCACCACGTATAGAGGGAGGGAGCACTACTACAAACCCAGTATTACGGGGGACCATAGTAAATAGGACCGAATATTGATAGTAAAAATAGGTAAACATACAGGTTTTTATGTATACGGTAGGTCCTGTTAACTGTGGACCCCCGTAATAATCACTGATGTGATAGTTTGTTTGTTGATGCAGCGAGCGGCGGGGGTACCGAGCGCAACCCAACGGCGTAGTGCGTCCACGCCGCTAGAAATAGAGTGTATGGTCGAGAAAAGGACTCGGGGGTACCGGTAGTAGCAAGGCTCGAACACGACAACTCCAAAATGGAACGAGTAATAATACAGTATCATACGATCCCCATATGATAGCCGTGCACGAGAGCTCATCGCGAACCATAGCGGCAGCCGGACTTTCACAGGGACCAAGAAGCAGAGGACGCTAAAAAGCAGCACCAGCAATGGTTGTGGGATGGGATGGGATAGGATAGGATAGGGTAGGGTGGGCTTGGATGGGATGGTAGGTATGGTATGGTTTGGTGTGGAATGGTATGGTACGGTACGGTAGGGTATGGTATTGTTTGTCATGGTGTGGTATGGTATGGTATGGTATGGTAGGATGTGGCGTATTGCGTATCTGCTTCGTTCCGGTAAGGTTTGTACGAGTACTATTAATAGTTGTCGTGGTGCACCTCAAAGCGCATCCTGCCTTCGGAGCATTCCGCACAGCTTAGAACGGAGTTGGTACTCAGTCTGGATGACGTAGCGAAAGGTGTCTCTGAGTGCCATCGTACCCCGTAACCATGAGTCTACAGTCCGAACCTCTGAGGGCAGACGGACTCCACCACACACCTAGTAATTGCAGTTTGTTGTAGCTGTAAGACGCACGGGAACTGCAGTGCCCACTGCACCGTCGTAAAGGCCGAGCTTGCTTGGTCCGTTCCCGACCTCCGATGCTTGATTCAGTGCGATGAGGCCGCCTGAAGGGTGAGTCAAGATGAGCGACGCACAGCAGGACAGGGCTGAGCAGTAGGTTAGCAGTCGCGCTCGTTTCTCGCGGCAATGCCGTGTGCAATCGATGGCGTCACGAGCGCGCCAGCCCCACCACGGTGAAACAGCCCGTGCGCGATGTGATACCAGACACCACTAAGTACTCTGTAGACGCGACACTACGTGCTATTCCCATTGCTGTCTGAAAAACCGAAAATCGAAAAGTCAGGAGTCGAGCATTTTTCGGACGCGCAACTTGGTAGCTTTTTTACTTCACCGGCATACTGCAAATGGTGCAAGGACTAGTCAGGCTAGGTGCGTTCAAAGTACTATTACTACTTCGAGACGTGTAGCAATACTATACTCCTTCTACAACTACCGTTCCTGCCATATTACATATCCACCGATGCTACTACCTGGTACATTGCTGTTACGGGGGGCCATAGTAAATAGGACCTACGGTACACACTAAAGCCTAAACATTTTCCTATTTTTAGTGTCAGTGTTTGGTCCTATTTACTATGGTCCCCCGTATTACTACGTTACTACTACCGTACGTACGTACCGCCTACTTATGATGTTGTATCACTGTACCACCATTTGTGCTGCTGCTCTATCCCTGCACTTCCCCCCCGTCATGCCCATCCCTGCTCATTTTTCCGTGCATCTCCCGTCTCCTGCCCTCCCCTCTCCGTCCCTCCCCTCCCCTCCATCCCCTCCCCTCCATCCCCTCCCCTCGTCTCCCTTCCACCCCCCCCCCCCCCCCCCCCCCCCCCCTCCGCCCCCCCCCCCCCCCCCCCCCCCCGCCCCTCCTCTGATGATGATTTTGTGTGCCCCGCAACAACTTGAAACGAACAGCTTCTCCTGCCGAGAATGGGTTTCCTACCCTGCATTGCGGAGGCGTTATCGCATCACTTCGGCGAGGTGGGCCCCGACGCTCAGCGCAACCTCTGGCTGGAGGAGACTCGATCGGGGGAGCCGCTGAGATGGTACGTACACTGTTATTTGTGGTACATACTCTCGTAGCTCGTAGGAGGCGCTGAGATGGTGTGAAAGCTAAAAAAAAATCGAGTTCATACTCTTACAGCTCGGGAGGGGAGGCACTGGGATGGTATGCACCAGGTCCGCTTGAGCTAGACGTACCATATGTATGTGTGGCTACTGTCTCTGCTCTATACTGAGTATGCTGTCACCTGCTGTGTATATATATGACTATGCAGCAGAGCCAGGGGTATTCTTAAAAAATAAACACACACACGTCACCATTTTTTTAGTAATAGACAGGGGGGTATACGAAAACGAGTAAAAAGGAATTTCACCATTGTTCTGGCTGTTTTGTTCGTCTTCTGGCCTCGGGAAGGAGTGTGCAACAGTCAGTAGCAAGCTGCCTTCTCTTTTCTTTCTTTTTCGTGTGCCCTCGAGCGGGCAGAGAGGTTCGAACTTTTCGACATCGAAGTCGTACCGTTATCGAACTGGAAAGTCGTATCATGACATTTCCGATGACAAAAAAACAAGGAACTGTAAACGACGGGACGCTCGCTCGAGGTACAAAATATGATAACCGCTGTGATGGTATCAGGTATATGTGCTCGTTGATACGGTGAGTTTTCCTGTCTTGTAGTTGAGTTTTTTGTGTTCCATGCGCCCGTTAACTGACTCACGAGTAGATGCCGGTAGAATGGTTGGTTAAGTTTGCTCGAGGGGTTTTGATTTGGTTAGTTTGGCAGGTTGGTGGGTAGGTTGGTTGATGGGTTTGGTTGGTCGGTAAATTGGTTTGGTTGGTCAGTACATTGGTTTGGCTGGTTGGTAGAGTGGTTGGTTGGTTGGCAGATTGGGTTCGTTCGTTGGTTGCGTTTGTTGGTTGGCTGGCAGGTAGGTAGATTGGCTGGTTGGCTGGGTGATTTACGCTCTGGGTTTGATGTTTCGCGCCCTAATCACCTCCATCAACCCGTCAAACAAGGCATTGGCCGGAGAATATTTGGCTTGGGGTTCAGCTCTCTCTATTTCGGGAGACCATAGTAAATAGGACCAAATATTATTAATAAAGAAGGTAAATATATAGGTTTTTGTGTGTACTATAGGTTCTATTTACTATGGCCCCCCCCATAATAGTATGGAAAGGTACGTCCTCGTATATACGGACGGGCCGAAGGCCTAGTGTCAGAACGTCGATTAACCAAGAACATGTGCTGCTGCTGCTGCTGTCGCCGCTGCTGCCGAACGGCTGTCGCCGCCGCCGCGGTCGGGCGCTCAACGCGACCGAAACATGGTTCGAGTCGGGTCTGATGTAGCTCCGTCACAGCACAGCAACAGCAGCAGGCAGCACCACGCCCAGGGCACAAACAATTCACGCGCAAGGCAGCAGATGTACACGGCGAAACCCTCGTTTCTACCCGCACACCGCGCACCCCACTTCACATCCCACGCCCTAGTCTCTCCCCAGATGCCACCGACGGACCGCACGGCGGTGTCGCTTTCGCTGTTACGTCCAACAACAACCCAACAATACCCCCCCCCCCCCCCATGCGGCTGCTCCGTCTCGAAAGGGATGCGTGGTCAATGGTCAAATGACTAAGGCAAGCAACAAATTAGTACGCCCCCCCCCCCCCCCCCCCCCCCCCCCCCCGCCCACGCCACGAAATTCGTAAAACAGCTGGAAACAGTACAGATGACAGCAGGTAAGAAAATACCAAGACGCTCGAGAACGGCTAGTAATACAGTATTAGGAGCAGAGCCGGGAAGAATGTACCCCCACTTGAGACAAATGGAGACATGAGAAAGTTGAAATGGCAATATTGATGTAAAGAACACGCAAAAAAAGAAGTTGCCAGCCATAGCCGATAGGGCTGTGTTGGAGAAAGTAACAAAAGGGCTAGCTGGAGGAAGGTGGAATAGTGTAGTCGAGAAAGCATGGAAGGATGTAGGAGGAAACCAAGAAGAGATGCTATGTAGTATGCTGCCCACAGAGAACTTTTTGGGAGGTGCAAGACAGGAGAAAAAAAAAAGGATAGAAACAAGGGAGAGGCTATAGCGCTAAGAAATTAGGTGAAAGCGGAGAAACACTTGAAGATATCCGGGGGGTTAAGAAAAAAGATAAGAATGAAAGCATGTTCACGCGCCAATGGACTTCGCGAAAGCACTGAGACTGCGATTTCGTGTAGGGGGGCGCTGGACCTGCCAGAAGGAAGAAGGAGGTATACCAGTAGCCGGAAGAAGGAGGGGGTAGAGGCACAGATGTGCCCGTGTGGCAAATCAATGAAGGGTAGAACTCACACAGTAGGAGAATGTAAGTGTACAAGGGGGGGCGGGACGTGTTAAAGCGGGAGACGAGGAAAATAGACGAATGTGACACGGAGGAGTTTGGTACACTTAAGATAGTAGCCAGAAAAACAACCCTATCGTAGGGGATGGATGGTGGCCACAGGCGGCCAAACCGGAAGGGGATAAAATAAGCTAAACGTTTCTGTGTAATTTATACGGAAGCAACGCAATGAGCGCCCAACTATTGGAGGTGTCTATACTAGGGAGTATGGACGATATCTCCGTCTCGAAAGGGATGCATGGTGAATTGGTCAAATAATGAAGGCAAGCAACCAAATAGGTACGCTCCCCCCCGTCCCCGTCCCCGTCCGCGTCCGCGTCCCCCGCCCCTTTGCACCCGCCTCCGCTCCCGCCTCCGCTCCCGCCTCCGCCCCCCCCCTCTCTGACTCCGCCTCCAATGTCGCACCGCAGGCACATTCCGACCGGTGTCTTATTCGATCTCGTCGCCGGCCAGGAGGGGGAAACGTTTGACATGTTTCACACGACAAGAGAGGGGTACGCCAACAACGCAACACGCGCGTCGCCAGCAGCCGTAGCGGCAGCATCAGGGGCAGCAGCAGGGGCAGCAGCAGCAGCAGCAGCAGCAGCAGTTGCGGTTGCTGGCGGAAACGAGATGCTCTCGCGGTCCGCGCTTCCGTGGCAGATTACCGTGCACTTCCAGGGGTGCCCTCGGCGACAGGTGGGGATAGAGTAGGGTGTGGTAAGGTAGGGTAGGGTATAAGGTCGGATATGGTGAGGTAGGGTTGGGTAGGGTAGGGTAGGGCAAGGTAGGGTGGGGTCGGGCAAGGGTAAAGTAGAGGAGGGTAGGGCAAGGTAGGGTAGGGTAGGGTAGGGTAGGGTAGGGTAGGGTAAGGGTAAGGGTAAGGTAGGGTAAGGTAGGATAGAGTAAAAGGGAGGGTGAGGTAGGGTGAGGTAGAGCAAGGTAAGGCGAGGCGAGGGTAAGTAGGGTAGAGTAGGGTAGAGTAGGGTAAGGTAGGGTAGGGTAGGGTAGGGTATAGCAGGGTAGGGTAAGGTGAGGCCGGGCAAGGGAAGGTAGTTCAGGGTAATACGGTACAGCGTAAGGTAGGGTACGGTACAGTACGATAGGCTTTGGATAGGGTAGGGTAAGGTAGGGTATTGTAGGAAAAGGTAAAGGTAAGACAGGGTAGGGTAAGGTAAGGTAGGGTACGGTAGGTGCGGTACGGTAGCGTGGGGCAGGTAGGGTCGGGCAAGGTATAGAAGGGTAGGGTAGGGTAGGGTAGGGTAGGGTAGGTAGGGTAGAGTAACTCACGCCACTGTAAATGCCGTTTTTTTTGTTTTTGGGGGAGGGCAACGGCGGCGGAGGTGCGGGGGGGGGTGTACTCAGTGTCGTGCGTGGCCGTAGTCGTATGACCATAGACCCTCGCATCCCTACAATGCCGGGACGGAGCGCGTCGGGTTTTCACCGACCAGGCAGGCATTGCTTGCACCAAGCGCGAAGCGCCGTGAGGTGTTGGGTGAGTCGCATGAAGGGTGAGCTTCATGCTACTAAGAACCGCTTTAGAGGCGGATTTTCTTGCATATGGATGACAGCATCAATGAATTGATTTAATTTTTGGTGTGGCCACTTCCAGAGACAGCAATGGGGTTACTGTAACTGCCTCGTGGGTGCCATACCATATACACACTACGTGATACGATCATCCCCCTTGTGCGGAGTGAAGGTCTCCCCGCACAAAAATGATCTAACTTAACCGCCAGCCGTGGTAACCGCCAGAGAAAAATATGAAAAAAAAACGGTACCCTGGCAGTGTAGCTCACGCAGTGAGAGGCGTGTTTTACAGCGTTGTCGCCACCCGACGCCAACCCAACCTACAGTATATATACCAGGTATGCAATATAGGGGAGGGCCACGAAATACCGACGAGAGCGATCTATGCTTCGCCCGCACCCCTCCCTCCTTCCTCCGCCCTTCTCGTGACAAGATGGCCCAGTTTTGTTTTCGGCCGTGTTTTTTTAGTTGATTTTGTGGCTTCCTGTTTTTTTTTCTTCGTCGTGCTGCGTACTAATTATTCGTCGTTCTTGGCCGAAAAACGAAAAAAAAAAAAAAAACAAGGTTTTTCCGCTGGAGAAGGAGCCCGACATCCGACGACACTACACGAACACCCTGAAGCAGGCCTTGTACCTGCAGTTGGGTTCCTCTCGCGCCGGCATGACGCTGGCCAAGGACAAGCAGACGCGCCTGTGGAGGGCGCTGAAAGCGAGTGAGTGCAGCCGTGTCATCGGCACTACGGTAGCACTCTTCAAGACTTAGGGTATACACCGGTGTATGTATACGTATGTACTCGGGGGGGGTACTCAATCCGAGGGTATCAAACGTGTTTTTTTCATACTCGGGTAGGTACCCGGGTATGTACTCCCAGAGTATAGAGTATAGAGGCATGGTAAGGTACGGCAGGGTTTGATGTGTGCGTATCATGGTACCTGGTACTGTTTTTTTTTTCGTCCTGGGCGTACATACAAGGACAGCTTCGTACAAATATTATTGTCTCAAAGGGCCCTTATATTCCGATCCAGATCGGTACTACAGTAGTGTATGTATTCGGTAAAATAATCTACCCAATGGGATCGCGTATCGCTCGTAGCTTGTATCCATACTGTTTCTTTCACATCACATCTCGGACATATCCTGTTGTATGGATGGCGTGTCGCACCAGAGGAATCATTCGTGTCATTTTTGATCGCGCTGAATTATCTTCCATTACCGAAAAAGTACTTTGAAGAAAAAAAAAAAAAATATATATATATACGTAAAAACAATAACATTTTTAATCATAGGAAAGTAGTCTAGAAAATACCTGGAGAACATACCGTAGATGGTGATCTATCTGTGCACAGTAGATCATCTAGTTCCTCGCGTGCCGCTGTGAGAGAGGTAATGCGGGATCTGCACGTACAGCACGTCTCCTATTTACGTGTTCATACATGGGGCAGATTTTGTGCGGGTCCTGCCCTCCCGGCGGCATGAGCTACTGCTGTACCATGGTAGACCGTACCAGTATACCAGACAAGATCGGGAATAGATGATGATCTACCTACCTATCTATCTGCCTTGAAAGATGTAGATCATGAACTGCGGGAACTGATGATCTCTAGATGATATGTAGATGATCTGTAGACGATTTGTTCGGCGTGTTTTTATCACAGCGGGCTGTTGAGTGAGTTTTGGAGCCCCTGAAATGAAGAGCCTTCCTAGAAATGACGTGCTTCGTGTCGTACCTAGCTCTGCCCATAGGACGCATCTGTAGAGGTTACCTCGTACCCTGGTGTTGATGTCAGCGTTTCGACGTGCCTGCCGACATGCACGGCCCAGGGGCAGGCACGCTGCTACTATGTCCGAGTATTTTACGAGAAACAGAGTTGGCACGCGTGATACATATACTTGTTGAAAAATTGAAGGAAAAAAATATATAGTTTTGTACCCGGTATGCATGTTTTCTCTAATAGGTGTCGTTTTTGTTGTTGTGGACGTGGGCCCGGAGGAAGGCATAGTATGTTTTGTGAAATTGGTTGAACACGCGTCGACGGCTGGCTTTTTTTGTTGCCTGTACGGGGGACCGTAGTAAATAGGGCCTGCGGTACACACAAGAACCTATATATTTTCCTATTTTTACTAACAATACTTGGTCCTATTTGCTGTGGTCCCCCGTAATAGTTTTCTTTTTCGTTTCACCAGAGGTACGAATGTACGCGCACAAAAAACGCACATGCGCACAACCCAAACGCAAACACCACTATTAATACCGCAACTCACAAAACGACGCAAGCACACAAAATGCGCAACCAAAACACACAAAACACGAGATTAGGCGTAAAAAACAAAACGCGAAAACGCAAAAAAAAAAAAAAAAAAAAAAAAAACGCAGAACTCAAAACGCGAAACACACAGGTCACTAACGCTGTTTCCTATGCGGTTCATAGTATGACCAGTTCTCATTTTCAGCTGTGTAGCGAGACAGTCTTCCTCTGCGAAAAAAACGCATGCGTTGTGTGTGTGTGCAGAGATTAAGAGATTCGACACGCCGAGACCAACCGTTGTTGTGGTCCGGCGTCGCGAAGAGATGCGCCGAGTGCGCTGCGCTGGGCGTCGGACCCCAAGCGTCCGAACCCACGCTGATCGCCTCTGGTCCGGCGGCGAAGAGACGTGCCGAATGCGCTCGAGTCAACCTGTCTTGATGTTTTGTATTTTGACACAATGAAGCATTCGGGCCCAGCCCGATGACTGGCTGACTGCTGTTGCTGCTGCTGCTGCTGCTGCTGCTGCTGGTGCTGGTGCTGGTGCTGCTGCTGCTGCTGCTGTGGTCTACGAGTACGTGTCCACGGAGAAGCGCTCACCGAGTAGTCGCTTCTCTTGGCCTCTCCGCCCAAGCCCAAGCCAGCCGACTGCGGCCCGGTCGCGGAGAGACGCGCCGACCGCCGACTGCGCGTCGGTCGGGCGCGGAGCAACGTGGTGTGTCACCATCCAACTCATCGATCGTTCTGCTGCTGCTGCTTGCTTGCGTGGATACCATTTTGAAAAAAAAATGAGGCCATGCCATTTTTCGATTTGAAAATCTGATGGCCCAAGTCGTCGGATTTTGAGCGACTTGCGCCGTCGGGTTCTGAGGTCGAGAAAAATCCGGTCCGATTTTGAACATTCGGACTGCGTAAGCAGAGAAATGTTTTTTTGGGGGGGGGGGGTCGAAAAATACAAATCTGAAGCTCGAAATCGAACCTCTTAGGAAACGGCCTAAATTGATAGATACCGGGTGTCGAATTTGGCGTTGGTGAAGATGTATATATATTTTTCGTGTTGTCATGCCTCAGGAAACGTTCACACCGAGTATCACCGACATCCATGCTACTTTTTTTTCCGGACTTTGGTATTCGTGTAGACTCTACAGCACTCGTATATAGTAGTGCCCATACATGTTCGTACGATACGTGACCGGATTAAAATCGGCATGGAATTTGTCGGTGACAAGAACTCGGATTCCAAACCCTACAACGTCGACAGATATGCAGGAAGAGAGTCAGAAACGCATTAGCTGCAAAATTTGGAAGTGTCCTACTCTTTGCCAAACGGTTGCGAAAACGCCGATTAATTGTGAACTTCAGCCTTCTGTGTGGCTGAACCGGGTGCCAGGTTTAAATATAAACGTAAAACACTAAAAGTTGACCACAAAACGTGAAACACGAAAAAAAAAAAAAACCACCACCACCACCACCAACAACAACAACAACGGCCACAAAACAAAAGACGTGCCCACGCTCGCGCTCCCGCATTTTCCTTTAGGTGCACGCTCAGTCTGTTTCTTCCCCTCTACCCCCCCCCCCCCCCCTCCCCCTGCCCCCCCCCACCCTGTCTTCTTCGTGTCGTGTTCCCGTCCTGCCCGCCAAATGAAACGAAATAAACGATCAACAAAAAAAAAAGACGATGTCAAGGTTTTCCACGAGATGGACGCGTTTTTGGGGTGGTGACGGAGGGCTGCGCCTGGTCCCCGTCCGGCTTGTGACGGGCGAGGCGCCCCCCTCGCAGCTCCCGATACCGACGGAAAGGCCAGATGGTGGGACATTGTGGGATAGCATGTGATGTTGTCGGATACTATTGTGGGATAAGGTGGGATTTTTTGTGATGAGTGTGGGACATTGTCGGGCGTTGTGGGATACTGTCGGATATGTGGTCTGAGTGTCTGAATGTAGTGGTATTTTGGTGGGTTTTCGTGCGTCGGGAGCGCGTTTTGCCACGGTATCGTACAGTTTTGTTGTGTACCGTCATGCCCTAGCGTTCCATATGTATCATCGTGGGCAGGGTTATTGTTGCTGGCGCTGTACCGTATTGTTGTGTTGTGTTATCATACCCCGCATCGTGAACCGAAAAACCCAAACTTTGTTTTTCGGTCGGTGTTTGCCGACCGAAACCGACTTTTGGGGGGGGGGAGGGGGGGGGGGGGGGGGGGGCGGTTTTTCGGTTGACAAAAAAAACGACCGTAATCGGAAACCGACTCGTTTTGCTTCGGTTGATATTTTTTTCGCCTGTCCTGCCTTCGACGCCGATGACGCCTACGTGTCTGTGGTAACCCCGGAATCCAACCGAAAGTGCGCACCTGTGTAAGTTGATAAGTTCCACTAGGCCGCCGAGAAAATGGGAGGACAGGTAAGCGGGTTTGTTGATTTACTCTGCACAGCTGTTTGTTTGGATATATGTTGGATATATGTCGTACCTGGTATATATGAATATTTTGCCAGGTCGGTGTTTTTGTTTGTGTCTTTTCTCTCCGTGCGCTTCTCTCTTTTGCCCTATATTTCTCCACATCTCTCTCTAATAGAACAAAAAGAGGCCCCAGCAACGAGAGGAAGAGGGAGAGAGAGCGAGAGAGAGAGAGAGAGCACGCAACCAACGAGTCGAAAAGACACATTTTCAAAACCACAACAACACCAACAGCAACAACAACAAAACGAGCAAACAAACAAAATGACCGTCTCACCCACTCGCCACGTCACATCACATCACATCACATCACATCACACGTCGTTTCCCAAACTCAACCCCCTCCCCAAAACTAAAAACCAACCTCTCGCGACTACCCCAAAACTAAAAAAAAACCGAACAGGTACGCCGTTTACGCTGCGGGACTGCCTGGCGTGGCTCTGTCCAACGGTCCCATGGGACGCGGCAACGGCCCCACTCGACGCCGCGGCCGAGGCGGCACGCCATCCCTCCGGAGAGACGACGGTCGGGCCGGAGCCCCCCTTGACTCCGATACCGCTTCCGCCGCCTCCGCCGCCGTCTGGATGCATGCAACAGCCCGGGCGGCATGGATGAGAGACCACTAGCGGGAGCAGTAAAAGGGAAGGAGGGAGGGAGAGAAGGAGGGGAAGGCGGAGTCGGGGCAGGAGGACCGGGGGGGAGAGAAGGAGGGGGGGGGGAGGAGGGAGAGAGAGGAGGAGGGGAGAGGGAGGAGGGAGGAGGAGGAAGAGGAGGAGGAGGAGGAAAAGAAATAGCGTATGACGAGGGCGATTCCGGTACGGGAGAAACCGGTGGTAAGCGGAAGAGACGAGCCCAGAGAAGGAGAGGAGGAAAAAGAGGGCGAGCGTCAAGGAGCTCTCAACGCAGAGGGAGGGCAGAAGAAGGAGGGTGGCGGGGACGGGGAGGGGGGGGGGGCGGAGGGGGGGGCGTTCCATCGCCGCCGTTTCCCTCGCCGTCACCGTTATCGGCTGGAAATGATGGTAGCGGGGTTGGGGAAGTTGGAGAGCCAGCGGGGGTGCCGCTTCTGCCGAGAGTCGTGGTGCAAGGGATCGAGGTTCCGCTAGACGCGCCGGTCGCGCAGCTGTGGGGGGCGCTGCGACATCCCGATCACTTCTTGTACGTCGTCGTCCGAAAACGCGTCGACTGATAGATAAACTTATAGATAATACCACTCTCTGTCCCTACGGATATAGAGACAATTTTTGACTACATTGCGAGTATTGAAACGTTCCTACTTCTTGGACGCAGAGCGGTGGATACAATCGGACTGACTGATGGTGGTGGTGGTGGTGGTGGTGGTGGTTCTGGTGGTACTGGGATGGAGGGGATTTTTGGTTTGTCTTGTTTTTATTTTTTTTCGTTGTTTCAAAAGTTCGAAAAATGCATCGTCTGTCGGCCGTGTCCTCAGCGGCCGTTATTGTTTATTTATTTTTTTTTTTTTTTTGGTGTGTCGTGCTCCGGTAAAATCATATGTGCGAGTGTAAGCTGTGGCTGTCTTGTGCGTGCTGTACGTAGATAGGCGTGCGAAGCGAAAACGACCAATTTTGCGTCAAACAGTAAGCTTTTATCACCGTCTGTGTTGCTTGTCTTAAGTGATGTCACAGTATCCCATTGCCATCAATCGTCTCGACCGTCGTCAGTAAAAGGCCGGCAGGTGGTACTCTCTGGTGGAATGTTGTCTCCCAGTGCCGGCATGTTTGCGTGTCACCTTGCGTGGTGGTTGGTGATGGTGGTTGGGGTGGTGGTTGTGGTGGTGATGGCTATGCAGGTGTACCCATCTCCCACGGGTAGTGTACCAGGTACTTGGTTTTTGTTTGTAAGGATTGGCTTCGAAGATAATTTTCGCTCTCGCAGCTGAAGGTGTCTTTTTTTTCATTTTTTTTTTTTTTTATCGGTGTACTTCCCGTTGTTTCTGTCTTCTTTCTTTGTCCCTCTCTCAAGAAAAAGCGGATGGGTGCATGTGCCGTCTATCGTGCACAGGTGGCCAGAACCCCCCCCGCCCCCTCCCCAAGCAACGTCTACCTGGTCGGTGAAAACCCGACGCGCTCCGCCCCGGCATCGTAGGGATGCGAGGGCCTATGGTCACACGACTACGGCCATGCACGATAATGAGTACACCCCCCCCCCCCCCCCCCCCCCCCCCCCGCCCCTCGCGCAATGTGTGCGCCCAAAACAGCCCAACACGGCGTTGACAACCTCTCAGCTCGTAACGCTGAATGGTGTGCGAGATTGTTTTATGTCTCCACAAGGGTTTTCTTACGCCCACGTTGTGCAGGGGGTGGGGGGGGGGGGGGGGGGGGGGGGGGGGGGGGGGGGGGGGGGGGGGGGGGGGGGGGGGGGGGGGGGAGGGAGCCCGACCACCCTTGTGTATCGATTCCCTGTCCATGTAGTGGAGGTGTGGATCGTTTTATGCATCGAGACCGAAACGGCAAACTCCCTATTTTTCTTGCGAACGGGGAGGGCCGAGGTTTTGTCGTGTGTTGTGTGGTGGATTCGGCAACGGGGGGCGGAAGGTGGGCGAGCGGGAGGCGGAGGGGTGAGGGGGTAGGGGGTGGGAGCGTACTCGTTTGTTGCTTACCTTAGCCGTTTTTTTTATCATTGACCCCGCACTACTTTCGAGACGAAGCACCGTTCCTACTCCTGATAGAGATTCGCCTCCAACTTGGCGCTCATTGCGTTGTTTCCATACATTACAGGGGGGGGGGGGGGGGGGGGGGGGCGGGGGGATGCTAATATTGCGCTTTCCCTTCCTGTTTCGCTGCGAAGGGGGGGAGGGCAACAGGAAGGAATGCGAAAGCGAAAGTCACTCACGCCCGGACGGAGATGGAGGGGTTCAAAAAAACAAAAATCACGATTCAACGCGAGTTGCTTAATTTCACGCAGCCGCCTAACATGCAGACGTTGTTGGCTTGCGTGAAAGTCCGGGGATCACGGCTGGTAGGGTAACGTTTCCAGCACCTCAGACAGAACATCGATTCCCCGCTGCTTAAATGAGCTTGTAAGTAGACCTTTTTGGGGCAAATATATCCCTGGTTTATACATGTTATGTGGTCTACTGTTGCTGTGACTAATGTTTCCGGCGGTTGGGGAGTGGTACGATCTGTACCGTGCTGTGCCAATAGCACGTATTCCCCAGGTTGGGTCTGTGCTTTGCAGATCCTGCGCAACCTCTCGCAAGGGGAAGGGAGGGGGGTGTACTCGATATACATGCGTGGCCGTAGTCGTGTGACCGTAGACCCCCGCATCTCTACAATGCCGGGGCGGAGCACGTCGGGTTTTCACCGACCAGGCAAGACATTGCTTGCACCAAGCGCGAAGCGCCGTGAGGTGTCGGGCGAGCCGCGTGACGGGTGAGCTGCATCCTATGAAGAAACCGCTTATGAGGCGGACTTTCTTGCATATGGATGACAGCATCTCATGGAAATGAATTTCAGGTGTGGCCACTTCCAGAGACAGCAATGAGTTTACAATGAAACTGACTCGTGAGTGCCTTACCTTGCGGGGAGGGGGTTTGTACTCGATATCATGCATGGCCGTAGTCGTATGACCATAGACTCTCGCATCCCTACAATGCCTGGGCGGGGGGGGACTATGAATAGATGAGCTAGATCATGATCTATCTGTGTTCGAGGTGCGTATACCGTTTGGCCTTGCAGATCAATTCTCGACCCCGTCCGACCGAATAATCTCCCGTCTTTTTTTTCAGATAAATTCCCACAGCAGTTACCGACAATATTGGGGGTTTTCTTCATCCTCCCGCGGATGGTCGTGATGTAGTCACCCCCCGCGCGAGCTCCTATTGTAGCAGCGAGAGCTACCCACGCTTGAACTAGGTGTCCGTTTCTATATTCGTGCGAGCGACTGTGAAAAAGTGGGGAAATACCTCTCTCGCTGAAGTGCATACTAAACGGGGGTTATGTATGTAGCCGATGATGTGTCGATGTGTGTACAAAGCGTGAGCGGTCCCAACGGCAAAATGATTTTTAAACGTTGTGTACTGTACCACACCAACCAAGGGGGGGCAAGTCGTGTCGCGCTGCGATTGATCTCGCGGAATTGATTCGGTGAGGCCATACCATTTTCGCCGCAGCAACACTGGACTAGAGAACGGCTCGATAAATTTCGCCCGCGGAGCCGGAAAAAAAAAAAAAAAAAAAAAAAAAAAAGCGCAGAGAGAGAAGCCTCCTTTTTTTATTTTTTCGCCGCGAGCGAAACATTTTATCTATTGCGGGGGACCATAGTAAATACGACCAAATATTGTTAGTAAAAATAGGTAAATATATAGGTTTTGTGTGTACCGTAGGTCGTATTAACTATGGTCCCCCGTAATACCCGTTTCCAGTTAATGTCATGACAATCTTGTTGGGAACTGGAAACAGTTCGTACCGGAATTTTGTTCTATCGGCATTAATTTATTTCAATAGTTGCAAACAAAAAAGAGCCGATATTCGTTTGCGTATGGTTCCAAGTGGTTTACGGGAGTATAAATGACGCCCATTACATCGCCAAAACTAGCCTCCCCGGCGGTCCCAAGCGCGACATGCAGCCTAGAGTGAGGGCGGGGGGGGGGGGGGGGGGGGGGGGGGGGGTGACAACACGCGCTCCCGCTGGCTATGTGGAGCCCTGGTTCTACCTCCACTCCACTCCTACACAGCCGTCCTCGTACGCCACTGCCAACCCCCTCGCGTTGCAAACGCAGCCGGTACCACCTACACACACCGCTCCGTCAATTGTCGAAATGGCTCTTAGACAAGGCAAGCAACAAAAGAGTACCCCCGCCCCCCCGCTGGCCCCCCCTGCTCCTCCTCGAACGGGATGCGTGGTCAATGGTCCAATAACTAAGGCGAGCAACAAACGAGTCCCCCCCCCCCCCCCCTATATTTTATACCTGGTATATATACTGTAGGTTGGGTTGGCGTCGGTTGGAGACGACGCTGTAAAACACGCCTCTCACTGCGTGAGCTACACTGCCAGGGTACCGTTTTTTTTTTTTGGCGGTTACCACGGCTGGCGGTCAAGTTAGATCATTTTTGTGCGGGGAGAACCTTTACTCCGCACAAGGGGGATGATCGTAATACGTAACCAGGTAGCGTGTATATGGAGAGGCACCCACGAGACAGTTACATAGTAAACCCATCGCTGTCTCTGGAAGTGGCCACACCAGAAATTAAATCAATTCATTGATGCTGTCATCCATATGCAAGAAAATCCGCCTCTAAAGCGGTTCTTAGTAGGATGCAGCTCACCCTTCATGCGACTCGCCCAACACCTCACGGCGCTTCGCGCTTGGTGCAGGCAATGTCTGCCTGGCCGGTGAAAACCCGACGCGCTCCGTCCCGGCATTGTAGGGATGCGAGGGTCTATGGTCATACGACTATGGCCATGCATGACAATGAGTACCCCCCCCCCCCCCCCCCCCCCCCCCCCCCCCCCCCCCCCCCCCCCCCCCCCCCCCCCCCCCTCCCCTCCCCCTACGACTACGGCCAGGTATGATATCGAGTACACCCCCTGACCAAACATGCTATTCAGAGATCACAGTTTGACCCCCTTTGCGCCTTTCAGAAGAGACCACCTACCAAAGCAGTACTAGCCTAATCAGTGACATCACCGCTGGCTTGAGTATCAGGCTGTATACGCAGTATGAACAGGTTTTATCTCAAAAAAAGCAACACCGTCTAGACAGAAAAATTGCTGTAGTATAGGCAAGGCACACCAGAAGAGACCTTGAACGCGCGTACCACAACGACCGGTCTCCTCGTACCCTACCCCTATTTATATATTCCCCTCAGCGCGGCGCGGCGCGGCGCGCTTGCTCGCCATTTAACAAAGCTCAATCATCACCTCCAACCAACGTCGCGTCCCGCAAGCGGGTGGGCATGCTCGCCGCGGCGGCCCCTCTGTATACGTAGATACACCTTTCAAGGCTCCCCTGCTCTGGCCTCCCAAAAATATCGGACTGTCAGACTACCAGAACATTCGTTGCAGCAGGATATAGGAGTATCAAGATGTCGAATTATCAAAATATCGAAGAATCTAGCTATCAACCTATCAAAATCTCCACTTTATCGAAAATATCCGAAAAGAAAATGAAAAAAAAAAAAAAAAAAAAAAACACGTGAAACGGGCGAGGACAAGCACGAGGCGGTATTTTTTCATCACCCCGCCCGTCCAGATTAGAGCTGCAGCGGGGTGCACATGCCCCAGCCGTCGTGCGAGAGTCACGAAAGATAGGCGTCTCTACCAACAAGGTCCGGCGGGGGGGGGGGGGGGGGGTGTACTTGATGTCATGCATGGCTATGGTCGTATGACCATATACCCTCGCATCCTCAAGTACAATGCCGGGACCGAGGGGGGGAACACTGGAACAATTAAGCGCTGCAGCGCCGCCGTCAGCTTGGTGTTGAGGGCAAGCTGAAGGTGGACGGCCAGCGGTCGGTGCTTTTTTTTGCTGCTCCCCTCCGCACGCTGTACGCCAACCTTCGCCGGAGAAACGAAGGAGCACAAAACGAACTGGTGGCCGAACGAACCAACCGCTCATGTACGATGCAGCACTACTAGCTAGTGCCAGGATAATGCTGCTGGATACCGGCATCGTCCTGCCGTACCAGTGCTATACTAGAGTGGGTAGAGTGCTGTATGCGATCTTATTCCTCCACTACACTGTGCGTTGTATGCACCAGAGCGCTCCGTGCTGGCACTGTGAGGGATGCGCGATGTTTGGAGGAAATAAAAGATCAAGACTGGCCCTGGCGCCGGTCTTCGTTAGCATTGTAGTGCCCTCCCCCCCCGCCGAACGTCTTTCCCAGTAGGAACTCCTTGTCGAACGAGTTCGTCGCGAACTTGGACTTGTCCACCTGAATTATTCAAAAAAAACAACGGAATGGAAAGAAAAGAAATGAAAATGAAAATACAACGGCGAACGGGCGAGCGGGGCGGTCTCTCGGATATCGCAATCGGTTGTTCCGATGACGTGTTGGATATCGTATCGGTTGCTTCGATAGTGTGTTGGATATCGTATCGATTGGTGGACATCATATCGATCACTACGATTTTGATAATGTATAGGTGTTGGATATTGCGTCGATTGTTGCGATTAAGCTAGTTGGGATGAGGATCTTGTAACCTGTTTCCTACCAGTGTAGGTGGAGAAAAGTGACCAAAATGACGTTTTTAACCCCAACTATTCTTGGGTTTGGTTAGTAAACGGAGCAAGTTCTGGTTGGTTAGCGCCTTCGTTCGTATTCACAAATTTAACCAATCAGCTCCTCGCGTTTCTCGGTTTCAAAAATATTAGTGCAACCCAAAGAACCCAACCAAATGGGATTATCGCAAAAAATATCCTGACATCTCCTGGTATATATAGGTGGGAAGAAAACTCGACCGATCGAAAAGCAACCGTCTGACCCACCTGTCTCGCTTGGTTGATCTGCTGCGCAGTCAGCTTCCTCTGCTTCTCCCTGGCTTCCAACGCCTCCCCCAGCGCCTCTTCGCCGCCCACTCCCCAAACCTGCCGGGGTACAAACACACAGACACAGTACAACAACCCATGACACACACGGGAAATGTCAAGAGTATGGACACACGCAAATCGTGGCGCACACGATCATGGACACATGCACGACGCATGGGCGCACACACAAGTCATGGACACACGTGTACACAAGCAATGGACACGAGGCGTTCGTTCTACGATAAGAGGCTCACCCTATTTTTTCTGAGGCTCCTCACATGACCTTAAGGAGCTCCACACCTCACCCGAAAACTGACTTGCTGCAAAAAAAATCAAATCGCATCCCGATGAACAATCAATCCCATGGCCCAAGCATACAAAAACGTCATTTTTTCGAAACAAGATTGGCATCATCCCGACAATTTTGGGTCAAGGAGCCCCGTCATTCAGAAAAAAAATATCGGAAAAGTGCTATTACGGAGGACCATAGTAAATATGACCAAATATTGTTGGCCAAAATAGGTAAATATATAGGTTTTTATGTACATCATAGGTCCTATAAACTATGGACCCCCGTAATACCTCTATCGTAGAACGCGTCAAACAGTATGAAAACATCGTGGACCCACGCATCAACCGCGGACGCCCGCACGAATCACGGACACACAACACGAACACAAAAAACTAAATTACAGTAAGCTGAACGAAACTAAACAGGAGAAACACCGCCAGCACCAACACCACCAACATCGGCACCCATAACAACAGCACACCAGCATGGACACAAAAACTAAACTGAACTAAACTAACCCCACACCGATAACAACAACAACAACAACAACAGCAACAACAACCCGACATCAAAACATGCGCGCAGATATGTGTACGCGTGCGTATTGTACGCCTCGCCCTCCACTCGCCACCAAAGCCTGATATTGCGCACGTACAGCAGTAGTGTAGTAACCGCATCCCCTTCCAGGGCAAACAGCTTAGAATTCGAGCAGCTAGCCTCCGAAACGGGCGTGCAGTTTTTGCCCCCTAAAGGATTCAATGTTTCAATCCTAAAGGCCGTTATATTGTACCAGGTATAGCATTCAGAGTGCTACTGCTGTAGTTCTGCGGTTGAGGAGGCCCAAAAAACTACTATGTACGGGGGACCACAGGTATTAGGACCTACGGTACACACAAACACTCCTATTTCTATATTTTGACCAACAATGTTTGGTCCTATTTACTATGGCCCCCCGAAGTAGAGCACAGTAATACCTACCGCCTGCCGTGAAAAGGCAACAAAACCATGAAACAACATTTGGGATCGGAATGTCCGTAACATCGTATCGCGGAGAGAGGCGGTCTCTGTGTTTTCTCTCTCCCGTACGAAGCTCGTAAGCACACGAGCCGGTCGAGAACAAAAAAATACCTTGAGACCATGCCAAGGTCTACTGGCGCGCAGGGGGAGGCCTCGTCCAATCAAATACTTCCGTGAAATTATCCCACGCTAAAGAGAGATAATATGTGCGGTGACATGGCCCGACAGCAACAAAATACCCAATATTTACGCAAGGTGTTTCAGAAAATATGTTTCTTCCAAACGAATTTCAGGCTGGCATTTTTCAGTACCATTCAATAAGTTACAGGTAGGCCTATGGTACATGGGCCTTTGTACTCAGAGAAGAACGCCAGTAAAAACTCCTACACAACAGCCTTCAAGAGCCCATACATATACTCAAGTATAGGCTCATACAAATAGTCAGCATCTCAATATGCCGCGAGCCTTAGCTAACACAGGAGATTGAAGTTCTCAACTGCTGTCGCGGACTGTATGCCTTTTGCCCTCGCTCACCTCTAGCACGTCAACCTCGAACCTGCGGGAGGAATGAGGGCAGAGCTCTCCACGCTCGAACGTCAGGCAGGCGCTCCTCCCCACGCACGTGCCGTCCAGAGCCTCGGGCAAGAAGAAACGAAACGCGTCCGTCGAGCCCCCCATCCCGATGCCGTGGGGTAGGCTGAAGCCCTTCAGGTTCAGGTACTGGAAGTGACCGTCGCTGCTCGTGCCGCCGACAAGGTTATGGTCAAGGCCCAGGTCAAGGGGTTAAGGTCAAGATCGAAGCCAAGGTCAAGGTCAAGGTCAAGGTCAGATTCAAGGTTAAGGTCAACGTCAATGTCAAGGCCAAGGTCAAGGTCAACGTCAATGCCAAGGTCAAAACCAAAGCCAAGGCCAGATTTCAAGGTCACGGCTAAGGCCAAGGTGGACCTCAACGCCAAGGTCAGATTCAAGGTCAACGTCAAGGCCAAAGTCAAGGTCGGAGTCAAGGTCAAGGTCAGAGTCAAGGCCAAGGTCGAGGTCAAGGTCAAGGCCGTGGTCAAGGTCAACAGCAAGGCCAAGGCCGGGGTCAGCGCCAAGGTCAGAGTCATTGCCGAGGTCAGAGTCAAAGTCAACGTCGAGGGTACAGTTTCATGTCTTCCTCAAAAATCAGCTTACGGGTGGCTTATTGATGACTCGCTAATAGTATAGAGCTCCTGCACTGAGAAGCCCCAGAAGGCAACAAAAAAAAAGTGCCAGGTATAGGTGCACCCACCCCCTATATCACGGAACGACATAACCGGGCATCACCTCGCTATCTTCGCCGGAATGACCTTGAAGTCTGGGTCGAGGCGCATAAGGAACGACCCCTCGCCGCCGTAGAAGGAGTTGCTCTCTTTCCAGGCGGAATCGGCACAGGCACCCCACACGGCCCCGGACTCCCTCTCCCTTATCAAGATCACGGTGGGGCCTCCGTACCCCACGAGCTTGAACACTATCCTGTGAAGGTGGCGGGGGGGGGGGGGGGGGGAGGGGGGTTGGTCGGTGATCATTGATGTGAGGTGTTTTTCGGGGGTTGGTGATAGTGATAGTGATAGTGATAGTGGTGGTATTGGTGGTATTGGTGGTATTGGTGGTAGTGGTGGGTGGTGGTGGTGGTGGTGGTGGTGGTGGTTGTTTTGGTGATCTGCGTAAGGAGGTAAAGCTAAACGTTCTCCGGCATGCACATACCATAAAACCGAATCCGCACAGAAAACTTGTGTGGCGAAGCACGTACGGACGCAACCGAGGCCCCGACAGGTACGTTGCTCCACACACACGGGGGCACCCGCAGCAGCATGCTATTAGTACTAGCACTGGTAGCACTATTATTTGATAGTATGCTCCCCCCCGCACCAAAAATCTCAGATGATGCCATAAATGAAAGCTATCAGCACAAAATATCTAACGTAGGCCTGTATTCCATCCACGTATATTTCGATGTTAATATTATTATTATTGTTATTGGTACGGTTTTGGGCACTATTTTTTACTATTAACATTATTACCATCCTCATTCTGTTTATTATTGTTAGTAGTAGTAGTAATAATAATAGTAGTAGTATTATTATGATTAATGCGGTTGTTATTATTGTAGTATTGTTACTATTTTATTGGCCCTTTGTTTCTCCCTCCCCCTCGTATTGTAGTCGTAACTCAGATCAACCATTGGGACACACAGCAGGCTCTCCTCCCCCCCCCACCACCACCGTTCGTGCCTCCACTTTTTTCGCGAGAAAAACATATTATACCAGCCATTGCTTCCCTCGTCGACTGGCGTCTTGTAGTCCAATTGATGCGGGTCCTACCCTTGCCTGTTGAAAGACATGCCGTCCTCTTCGCTGTTGTAGATCCTCATCCACGGACCCTGCAGGGCCTTGGTCGAGAGCGCCAGCCCGAACAGCTCCGCCGGGTAGGTTTCGAGTAGGAAGGAGGGCTGCTGCGGCCGGGGGGGCGAGAACACGGCCAGCGACCGCGGCAGGCTCGCCGCCGAGCACGGCAGAGCTTCACGCAACAACAAGCACACACACATAAAATACAAACAAGGGAAGGGGAGGGGGGCAGGAGGAGGCGCGGGGGGGGGGGGTGGCGGGTCAGAACGAGCGGGGCGGATAAGGTAATAGGGACGCAAGAGTCAGCAGGGGGGGGGGGGGGAGTGGGCGGAGGAGCAGGCGTACTCCTTTGTTACTCGCCCTAGTCATATGACCATTGGCCACGCACCCCTTTCGAGACAGAGCTGGGGGGAGGGGGGTGGAAGGGGGGTAAAAAAAGGAATACGGGCGGAGCGGGGGGGGGCTAGGTGCGAAGGTTGTGAAAGGTAAGAGACAACGACTATTCGCGCAATCATGTTCTCATTGAATCGCCGAGACGACCGATAAGTGGAGTAGAGCAGCTTATGGGAGCTGCACGAAAGCGAGGGGGGCACGGGGACAGGATGGGGGCGGGGGGCGGGGGGGTGTACTCATTATCATGCATGGCCGTAGGGGTATGGCCATAGCCATAGACCCTCGCATCCCTACAATGCCGGGACGGAGCACGTCGGGTTTTCACCGACCAGGCAGACATTGCTTGCAATGCACCAAGCGCGAAGCGAAACGTGAGGTGTTGGGCGAGTCGCATGAAGGTTGAGCTGCATCCTACAAAAAAAACCGCTTTAGAGGCGTATGTTCTAGCATGTAGATGGCAGCATCAATGAATGGATCTAATTTCTTGTTTGGCCACTTCCAGAGACAGCAATGGGTTTACCATGTAACTGCCTCGTGGGTGCCTCACCATATACTTAGCACACTACGTGATACGATAGACAGGATGGGGGGGGGGGGGAGGAGGAAACCCCGCACCTACGGCCCATCATCCGACCAGGCACCTATCACTGCGCAAGAACGTGAAACGGAACGATGAACTAATAGACGCGGGTACCCTCGGCGAAGGGCGGTACGGAGACGGGGGGGGAGAGGGAGGAGGGGGGGGGCTACAACTTAGGCTGGCCTTGCGGAAAGCACAGAAAACGAAGGGTGCTCCCAAAGAAATCTGGCCAGTCTACCCAAGGGGTTGGAAAGCACCACACAACGCCCCTGTCCCGGCATTGCAAGGATGCGAGGGTCTACCGTCATAGGACTACGGGCATGACATTAGTACCCCCCCCCCAATGAGTACACCCCCCCCCCTCCCCTCGGCCATGCATGAATATGCGTACCCCTCCGCGCCCCCCCGCCCCCCCCCCCCCCCCTCGCGCCCCCCCTAGCCACCCCACGCCCCTCCTCCCCTAAGGGACCCACGAGGCAATCACATAGCATAGCCATTGGAACTGGCCACACCAGAAATTAAAGCAATTAATAGATGCTGTCATCCATATGCAAGAAAATCTGTCTCTAAAGTGGTTGTCAGTAGGATGCAGCTCGCCCTCCGTGTGACTCGCTCAACACCTCACGGCGCTTCGCGCTTGGTGCAAGCAATGTCTGCCTGGTCGGTGGAAACCCGACGCGCTCCGTCTCGGCATTGTAAGGATGGGGGGGGGTCATTGGTCATACCACTACGGCCATGCATCATACGAGTACACCCCACCCCCCGAACCCCCTCGCGCCCTCTTTCCTAGCCCCCCAGGCCCCTCCGCCCCTCCCCTCCACCCTAGCTCTCGTAACTCCCCGCGTCCTCCATCTTGCAACATCCACTACACACAGCTGCTACGTCCTCGTTTTTGACTCCAGCAATATTGACGTTGCGGCACCAAAAAGCATATTCTCCCACGTCCCCTGGTCCTTCTCTCTACCGCCCTCTCACCTTTGACTCCCTTAGCCTTGGCGTCGCCGTACAAGAAGCACCTGGTATGCATGAACGTGCTGAGGCAGTGGTGCAGAAGGGGTCCCCTCTCCGCCATCCACAGCTTCAGACCCTGGCTGGAAACACTTATCTCCCCTCCCCCGCCCCCGCCCCCGCCACCCCCACCGCCTCCGCCGCCTCCAAATCCAACTCCGCCCTGCGCGGGCCCTCTGCCCCCCTCCGACTCGAGGTGGTTCGCGACGCTCTTCGCCAACTTTTGACCGCAAAATTTCCCACCAAGACCGCCACCACCACCACCAGCTCCGGACGCGGTTGTGGTTGCTGTTGTTGCTGCTGCTGCTGCATCATCGCCGTCGGCAGTGGTGTCATCTTCGTTTTCTTCGGGCGGGGGGGTTCGCCATGCCGCGACGCTGCAAAGATAAGCCACCTCGAACAGCCGCCCAAGCTTTCGATCGATACAGAGAGGGGGGAAAGAAAATAAGCGCGGAAAAGCGGGGGACGCAGGGAATAACATGGAGGAGGAGGCATGTGAAAACGGGGGGCGGGGGGGGGGGGGGGGGGGTACTCGATAGGAGAGATGTACTCGATCTCATGCATGGTCGTAGTCGTATGACCGGGGGGGGCGGGTAACGTATCTGGATGCGCAGCTGTAGCGTGGTGCCCGGATACTTCGGAAGCAACACTAAAAGCGCGCAATCAAGAGGCAGGCCAACAACGAGAGAAAAAACACTTGTGAGAGCATCGATATCAACAACGAACAAACAAACAACAAACAACATCAACAACAAGAGCAACAACAGCTAACCAAAAAGTCGCCACACGCACCACGGCCCTCAAACATACTATCATAAAACATGTCACAAAGTACCTCACTACATACCGCCCCGCCTTCCGCTATCACATCCGCACGACAAGGCCACCACCAGAGACCACCGGCGCTGTCACACGTCGACCGACTGGCACCGATTCGACTACGAATCCGACTACGAATCCGACTTCAACTCTGAGTCCGATTTCAATTCCGAATCCGACTCCGACCCCAAATCCGACTCTGAATCCCGAATCCGAATCCAACGCCGAACTCGAGTCTGAATCCGGTTCCAAATCCGTCTCCATATCCAATTCCGAATCCCAATCCCAATCCGTCTCCGAATCCAAATCGGAATCGGATTCTCAACTGGACTCCGAATCCTAGTGCGAATTAAATCCCAAATCCACCCTGGATCCGACTTCGCGATGCACCTCCGGACTCGGCTCTCGATCCAGCACCAATCATAGTTCGAATCCGGCATTCCATCGTAATCCGATTCAGGCACTAATCCTAATCCGAACCAGAAGCCGAATCCAAATCCGACATCCATCCGAATCCGAATCCGAATCCAGAAGCCACCCTACCCTAAATTCAGCACCCATCCGAATGGTGATGTGTTAGATCAAAATGGTAACAAGATACCAGGTACAGCACTATAAATAGGTTTCACGCGGGCCCACGCACCCCACGCCTACTTATAATATGGTGTAAGCAGACCAAGCACAAAAGACAATTAACAACACAAAAACGCACAAAAAAGAAACGCCGTACCGCCTCTAGTATTGCCGTGCACTTCGTATCATACGACTACTATATACTGTATTGTGGAAGCAGAACAAGTACGTATATACGAGGAAAGGCAATACAAGGCTAAAAAAAAACACAAAAAAAAAAAAAATGTACACCAAGAAAAAAATCGCGATCGAGGCACACACACGGGTCGCAGGCAGTGACATGTTTACGTACGTGCAGGTACGCGTGACCAGTTTTCACCTTCGTCTCGTCCATGTCGGCCCCTCCGCCGTCGTTGCAGATGTCGAAGAGGGCCTGGACCATTCCCGCTCGACTGCTCCTACAAGAAGACGCCACTGTTTGTTTTTGTTTTTTTTTCCAAGTTTGGTGTTGTTTTGTTTGTATTTTTTTGTGTGTGTGTTTCGTTTTTCGTGTGTGTTTGTTTGGTGTTATTTCGTTGCGTTTTTAGTTTTTGGTATTTTTTGTGTCGTGTTTTTGCACAATAAACACATTTTCAAAAAAGACATTATACGTACATAATTTTACAGGTATTTTAGGTGTTCGGCATTTTTTGTTGGCACGTTGGATGGAGCGTTGTGGTATGTCAAAAAGGCGGGCGAGCGCGCGGGGAAGGAGGGGGGGAAGGGGGGGAAGGGGTGACCTCCGTGAGCGATCGTGAGGAGGCGGACGATCCAAAACAGAAAAGGGCGCAGTCCGCAGTGCTCCAAGTGCCGCAGCGAAATAGAAAGGGGTGGGGTGGGGAGGGGTAGGGGAGGGCGGGGAGGGGCGAGATGGGGGGGGGGCAAGGGTAGGTAGGTCTTCAACTTCCGCCGTTGTATTCAAACCGCATAAAGTAGGAGAAGGGATATATATCACCCTCGTAGTCATCGAATTTACGATACTTTGCACCCCCTCTGCCCCCCGCTATCCCTCTCCCCCCCCCCCTCCCCTTGTCGCTGCCCCTCCCTTCCTCCCCCGCTCTGTCTCGAAA
This sequence comes from Macrocystis pyrifera, assembly GCA_031763025.1. NCBI lineage: Eukaryota > Phaeophyceae > Laminariales > Laminariaceae > Macrocystis > Macrocystis pyrifera. The sequence goes on from JASSKH010000001.1 coordinate 13,486,700, forward strand.
AGGACGCGTCGTCAATGGTTAAAGGAGTAAGGCGAGCAACCAGTGACTACGCCCCCCCCCCCCCCCGCTTCCCCCCCCCCCCCTTCTCCTTTCCCTCCCCCCGACCCCGTCCCCCTTCCCCCGTCCTCCTCCACGTCGTCGCCTCCCCCCGACCCCCCCCCCCCCCCCCCCCCCCCCCCCCCCCCCCCCCCCCCCCCCCCCCCCCACGTTCGTGAGTTTGGCGTGTACTCGCCCGATTCATCCCGACCGTACCCGAGACTACATCAACGATAGCATCAACGAAAGTGACGGCCGCTTCGTCGCAGCTCGTATATATATATATATATATAGTGGCAGAAGGCAGTACACACGTGGCCGCTGTTTCTACAGCGAAAAAAGAAAACATTCAACGATACGCATGGTGCGTACAGAGAGAGGCCTAACGGCTCGAGCTCTTCACTGCCGGAGGTTCGTTTACGGGCAAAAATAACGAAATACTGCTGTACCTGGTATGTTGCTTTGCCTGGTTGCGTTTCGTTTCAAAGTAGGCCGGAAAACAACAGGTATACACAGATAGCGGGAGGGGGGGGGGGGGGGGGGGATATAGTATTTCATACCACTTAGGCTGTGAAAAGAACACAGATCACGTGTGGCGTTTGTGATTCGGGGAGAAAAATCGAAAATCACCCAAAATATTTTCGAGCAGAGTGGTGCATACCAGGTGAAATATGTAGTCCACGGTGGCAAACAACAAATTAGAAAAAAAAAAAAAAAAAAAACGAAAAAAAATGCGAAAAAAAAATGCGAAAAACGAAAAACGAAATCAACGAGAGAGAAAAAAAAAAAACGAAACAAATTACTCCTACGCACCACAGGAAGCTATGCATACGAGCTGGTTCAGGCGAAACGCCCTCAATGCTGTGAGCCACGAACGCGCCGCTTGCAACATCTACGTACTCGAACGTCACGTACTCACCGGCATCAAACTGACCGGCATGAACGGCGGAAAGAGGGGTGACATGCTTAAGAGCCGGGTTTTTTTTTTTTTTTAGCTAAAATCGTCGGGCTGGCCTTATATGGGGGCGAGAACGTACCCCGGCCAACAAGAGAGGCCAGCAACAACAGTCAGGCGTTCCGTAGGAAACAGCGTTTTTTTTTTTTTTTTCCTCGATATCGTTTTAATCCCCGGAGCGAGCCGGTTCAGGCCCACGCGCGTCTGTCAAACGAACGTTTCACGCAAAGTTTAAGAAGAATTGGCTACGTAGGACCAACTTCAAGTCCATGTTCAACACCGAAAAGTTGGATATATACCGAAACGAAGCAATTACGGGTAAACGCCGTGCAAGTCGCACTTGTTCTGCAAAAAAAGCCCAAATGTTCACGCCGCTTTTGGGAGACACATCCTGAATTTTCGCGCACGTGTTCTGTGAGCCCCGGTGGAGCCGTTGACCAAGGGCGTTTCTTCTTTCTTGCTTTCTCTCTTTCTTTTTGCCGGGAAGTTGGCATATTCCCCCAAGACCAAAACATCCGAAAACAAGCTATTACGGGGGACCATATTAAATAGGACCTACGGTACACACAAAAAACCTATATATTTCCCTATTTTTACTACCATTATTTGGTCCTATTTACTATGGTCCCCCCGTAAAAACAACCACATATCTGACGGGAAAAAAAAACAGGCAAAAAAAAACAACAGCAGCAAACGTCCGGTAGTGAGGCAACAAGGGGTTACTACATGACGCGTGCGGAAATATGCAGAAGCTATCTCGCCAAAAACGGCGTGTAACTCCCTACTCTCAAGTTTCTAGCTGGATACATACACATACACCTTGAACCAGCCTGCAAAACGAAACAAAACGTCAAAAGCGTACGTACGTAGTCTTGGGAGAAGCGAAGTGTTTACTGACAAAAAAATCAAGGGAAACACAACCGAGGGAACAAAATCAAGGAAGCAAAATCAAGCAAAAACGCGTAAAAACCAAAAACACACAAAAAAAAAAAAACACACACACACACAAACATCAATGAAAAAAAACTCGCGCCGCCCCACCCACCTCCTTCGCGAAACCCTTCGAGCGTCAACATGTCCCCCTTGGACCCCGCCGAGACCTGCTTCTGGCACTCCAGGAAGAAAGCCAGTAGGCGCTCGGGGAACCAATCAACACCTTCCAGCGCAAAATGCCGCTTGAACTTAGCCGGGTCCACATGTTTTCCGCCTCCACCGCACAGACTCCTGCAGAGTGAGGGGGGGGGGGGGGGGAGGCAACGTGCACAACGGCATCACAAACTACCAGTAGCAGCAACAGCTGATGCAGCAGCAGCAACAGCAGCAGCAGCAGCAGCAGCAGCAGCAGCACCCAACTATTTGCTGTGTGTGCGGTTGTGCAGAGAGCGGCGCACAACGACGATTGACGAACAACGGCAACAGCAACACGCACTCATACTCCCACGTACGTACTGGTACATAGTGCAACTATGGCCACAAATATAATCACCGTTTTTATTAGCTATTAATGCACAAACGATCATTATATAGTGGCAAGGGGTGGTATTACGGGGGACCATAGTAAATAGGACCAAAATTTGTAGGTAGGAACAGGGAAATATATAGGTTTTTGTGTGTTGGCCGTAGGTCCTATTTACTATGGTCCCCCGTAATAGTGGTTTATGGATCTGAATATTTCGTGGCCGAGTGACGGCATACGTAGACAGCAGCACTAGTACAGCAGCAGTACCGCGCCCTCGCGGCATGGTTGGTAAGTTTTATGAGTGTTGGTGCGTGTAGCTAACTTACTGTTGGCAAGCTATGACGGGTGATGGATGAGGTCGGTGGCCAATGCCTGATGGTTGGTGGGTTGTGGTTCGTGGTTGGTGATCGATGGTTTCGCGGTTGATAGTCGATGACTAATGGTCGATGGTCGATGGCTTGTGGGTGAGGGTCAGTGGTGTACGGTTGGTGGCTGATGGTTAGACGATTGTGGGTGATCGCTAGACGATGGCGATTGATGGATGATGGTTGGTGGTCGATGGTGCCGCCACGACGGGTGATGGCTATATGCCATGGATGGTTGATGTTCTATGGGTCACGGATACATGGTTGGTGGCTGGTGGTTGATGGGGGTTAGGGACCATGGTTGATGGATGGTGCCTGATGGCCGATGCTCACACGAAGATGGATGAATGGTTAACCAGCAGTGGCTGATGGTTAATGGCTTGCGTCTGATGGGCGATGAATCACGGTTGATAGTGGATGGTTCATGGTTCATGGTTGGTGGTGGCTGATGGGTATCAAGGTTGCTGTTCTATGGTCAATGGTTGGTGGTTAATGGCTGGTGGATCATGCATGGTTGGTGGCCGATGGTTGATGGTTCATGTATATTGGATTATTAGACGCGGGTCAACGAGGGAAGAAGTGACTGACGTCTTCCCGCGACAGCGATAAAAGTGAAGGTACGAGCCGTAGTAGAGAGGGGGAAGGACAGCCTGCTATGTGCCCCAATGGTTGATCTGAGTTACGACTACTCATAGGAGGGAGAGAGAAAAGAAGGGCGAACAGAATAAATATATATATATAAAAATATGTATACTTTTTAATAGTATATGCATGGTGTGCGTTGGCTGATGGTTGATGGGTGTAAGGATGGTGGACGATAGTTGTTTGATGGTTGATTGATGGCCGATGGTGTATCGACGATGGCTGATGGCTGATAGGTCAACGGTCGATGGTTAGACGATGATGGGTGATGGTTAGACGACGATGGATGATGGGCGGCGGTTGATGGTTGACGGTCAACGGTCTGTGAACGATGGACAGTGGATCATGGGCGACGTTTGATGTTTGATGGTCGATAGCGTATGGATGATGGATGGCGGATCATGGTTGGTTGGGGAGCACGGGGGGGGGGGGGGGGGGGGGGGGGGGGGGAAGGCCACCATGGATAGTAGTAGAGTGCCGTGCTTTGTGAGGATGCTTGGCTCTATAAATATATCCAACCGCGCCAAAGGACAAACGATGCGGACTGCCGGTTGCAAGGAGCTACGGCGATGCTGATGTCGCACCACGTATATGAGTTTCAACCCCTTGCCGCCATTGCTACTTACAAGTAGCTGCTGCAATTACGCTGCTGTTGCTGCTGCTTTTTTAAGTGGCGTGCTATCATTGCTGCTGTAAAAGCTTCTGCTGTCGCTGCTGCCACGAAGACCGCTGCAGCTGCTATTGAGCCGCTGTTACCTACTGACGTATCTTGCCTACTGCTGTCTATTCTGCTACTCCTACTGCTCCTGCCGCTCCTATTGCTGCTGTTCCTGCTACGAGTACATGCTGCAGATACCATTGATAGTATTCGAAGTATATTGCTGCTGCCGCCGCTATCACTGCTGCTTCATTGAACCCAATTTTGTTGCCGCTGCTGCCCCTTCTCGTCAGTGATGCCGGATGACGTAACTACGTGCTTACGGCTGGGTAATTCTAGCCGTAAACATTTGGTCTGGGCTGCCGAAACTACGTAGCGCCTCATGTTCCCTAGGAATAAAAGCCATACATTTCTATAGGAAACCCCTGCATTTTTTGCTCCCCTCGCTGACCTAACCCCCCAAGACCTGCGAAAACGTCTCCTGGAGCTGCCGGCGGACGAGTACAGCAGTGTCGTCGCGGCGCTACAGCACGAAGCTGAACAATAAATCATTTTGGGTTACAAAGCTCGCAAAAACACTTGCACACATTTGGGCGTGCCTTTCGGTCCCTTCTAATGTAATTTCATGTGGTTTTGTCTGGTCTCCAAAACGGGACTGAAGTACTAAAAGGGTTTAAGGCCCTCCTGTTCTTGCGGGAATTGCCCGAAAACAGCCCACTAATCTGATTTTTGCCGTAGCGCGCAAAAAGTGTGCTTTTTTTTCGGTAATCCGACATCACTCTATTCTGTGTTGTTACCGTAGTTGAGGTGCTGCCGCTGCTGCTCCTAGTGACGGTACTATCTGTCGCTGTCTCCCAGCAGCGCTCCTCAAATTGCAATCGAAGCGATGGCACGCACGCACCGGTTCAAGGACCGCAACGCGCCGCAAGCGGGAGGGAAAACACGAGGCAATCGCCGCGGTGGAGCCCAAACGCGTCCCCGCGGAGGGGAGCTGACCACGTGCTCGACACTTCGCTTGAGGGTCACTGCTGCTGTGTGCGATACGTCTCATCGGTAGGATGCTAGAGCTGCTACTACTGATAGAGCAATCGCCATGGTAAGCAGCTGCAGCAGCAGCAGCAGCAGCAGCAGCAGCAGCGGCAGCAGCAGCAAACAACAGCGGCAGCAGCAGCAACAGCAACAGCAGCAGCAGCAGCAGCGTATCATACCGTACTTAGGTACAGGTCACCAAAACCGAAATACTTTGGGCGAGGCAGACAACCAGGGAGGGAAAACCTTGGCCCGTTAATACACCGACCGTCATATTATGAAGGCTCACTCACTTAGCTCGTGGGGGGGACGAGGGGGGGGACAAAAATAATAGACCCCCTTCAAACGAGTACTACTAACATTAACACGAGCATCTTCCTGGTACTCCTGGCACGCTGGTACATACTGGTACGTATGATACGAGTGCAAAGTACGTACGAGTACGTATAAAATGATGCCTGGTATACCAGGTACGTACGTAACTGATTTGTATTCGGGTTTCTTTGGATTTATCATTTGCCACCTCGAGTCTCGAGTCTCAAGTCTCGTGCCTCGAGCGACGGCGACGGGCGTCTCGAAACTACAGCAGCAGCAGCAGCAGCAGCAGTAAGCGACGAGTAGGACACGAAGATAAAGCTAACTCACACCCGAGTAAAACGTAAGCTACTGATGGTATTCATAGTGCGAACTCACTTATAAAGTAGCTGCAGCTGACCGAACTCGTCGAAGGAGAACGGACCGAGAGCGGCCGAGCCTTTTTTCTCCAGGGCTGCCTGCAGCTTTTCTTGCTGTTTTCGGGTCGACGAAGCATCATCGCCGTCAACACCATCGTCGTCGCCCTTGCTAGTAATGGACGAGCTGGAGCCTTTGGTCGATAGCACGGAGGCGGCGGAGGGCTTCCTGGCGAAAGACGCCTTCTTCGCGATAGATTTCCACATCGTCGTGCCCGCGTGCCAGCTTATTTGCCGAGGACGATGGGTGATAGAGCTTGCTGCTGGCTTGGTCGTTCGGGGGCGACTTTTGACGTGTTCTACTTGTATAAGTCGATGACTTGCTTGTTGATAAATCAATGAGTAGGCGATGATCGATGACTTCGTCCTTGTGGGTAGGTTGTGTTTTGATGACTTGTTGGCTGACTTTGACGATTGATGAATGACGTTTGATGATGACTTGTGTTGACCGTTCCGCTTTTTTTTGGTGATTGCTTTTGTTCTCGACGATACAGCACCCGACCGTCGGGAGGGGGGGGGCACCGCACAGACAGACAGCAGCTGCTAGCAGTTGAGCGCACGCGAGGGACACGGCGATGCTGCCCAAAATACGCCCTTCGTGCACCCGGAAATAGAGAGGCGCGGGGTTGCTTCTTTGTGTCGAGCTAGCTGCACATGAACGGTAGTTTAGATCACCAACACCCCTGCCGAGTATCGCCCGCGAATATCAGTACAAGAACCTTACGCAGCGACGGTCGCTCAGGGCCGATGGCCGATGACATGACCCAGCTGTCAAGGTCAAGACTCGAGACCTCTAATGTTAATAGTTGATGTTTTGATCTTTCTGCGTGCGCCCATCGTTGTGTTTGAAACTTCAAAAGTTTGGAATTTTGATGGAGGGGAGGTTCTTCGCGTTTCATCGTTTCATCATGAATCTTCGTTTTCTTCGATACCATGTGTAGATGTATCTATCAGCTCATATGCAAGCACTGACAAGACAGAAGAGAATGATGAGAACACACGTTGGCTGTTGGTGCTGCTGCTGCTGTCCCACAGCAACACACCACCTGCCACACCATGCATGGAAGGCGTGCGTGCAGAGTCTTATAATCGTGGGAGAATCATAGCACAGGGGTCTGCAGCATGCATAACAAGCAGTATGTACGTACGCGCTACAGAAGTCAGTTTCGATCTATAAACTACAGCAGCAGTAGTGCCTGCTGTTTTTGATTGGCAGAGTTTTACTCACCCGAACAGCTGGTGCAGTTGGCCAAACTCGTCGAAAGAAAACGGTCCTAGCGCAGCCGAGCCGTTTCTCTCCACGCTGCCCATGCGCGATGGCTGCGTCCCATCCTGGCCTCCGGAAGACGAAGAAGAAGATCCCAGCGACGACCAAGGCGTGCCCATGCTTCAAGGTATCCCCGCGCTCAGTCACTCTCAACCTTAAAACTCACAACGAGCTCGCGCCCCTGCACTTCTCGGCCCGTAGCCTCGCTGGGCTGGTGGCAGCAGCAAGCCGCCATTTCTCCAGATCTCCGTTTTTCTCAGCTAGATAGAACTAGAACGCCTTCCTGTATCATGGAAAACCTCTGATTTTCAATTTTCGCTTTTCTCCCCGCAAAATTATCCCGACGTCTGGAAGAAGTGACACGGGTGGAGCACCCTGGGTCCACTCCTCTCTACCCGTTTGCGTTGAATTGGCGGGTGTTCTCACGAGAAGCGCCCCCAGGAGAGGTTGGACATCGAGCCAGAAGAGGGAAAGCAGGGAGAGAGAGAGAGAAGAGGAGGACAACCTCACGGGCTCTCACAACTCAATCACTTCCTCGTCAACTCTCCACGACGGGACTGTCAGAGCTACTGTTGACTACGAGAGCAGAGCTGTGAGAGTGTTGTGAGAGCCGAGAGAGGGTACACTGCAGCATTGCAGGAGTGTTACAGCAGTCAGACTGATTACTGCAGCAGTAGTCTACAACAGCGCAGCAGTAGTACGTCCTGCGTCTCGGGTGAGTAGTTTATATTTGCATCGTTTTGTTGAGCAGTGACTCCCCTCTACAAGACCCAGAACAGAATCAGAATTTCCCTTCCAGACATCCAACACGAGCAGAGGAGTACGGCAGCAGCAGCAACAGCAACAGCAACAGCACGCGTAGTGCTTGTAGACCAAAGATGGAGCTTCGGGTTTCGTTTCGGGGCAAAGCGCTGGTCGTGCAAGGGGTGGGCGGCGCGACGTCGATTGGCGACCTCAAGGAGAAGCTGGCGGACCTGACAGCGGTGCCGACTGACAACCAAAAGCTGGTGAGCTACGACCACAATACGTACGTAGTACGTACGTACCTGTACCTGCTACTCGTGGTAAATTGAATTGCGCCGCTCTTGCTCAGCTGCACAGACCGACTCGTACTCGTACAGAGGACGACTATATACCTGGTACTGATACCAGTCAGCAGTACCTGATACGAGTGCTCTCTCTCTGCCTAGATACTGCACCCCTCTATTCGGTGAGGTTGTTGGCAAAGTCGGAGGTTTCGCCTTCGCTGTACCTGTGCGCTCTTTTTTTTGGCCCCGGAACTGATGTCATGTCTCTCGCGCACGAGCACCAGGCACCCTGGGGTTCATCGGAAAAATACGTACACAGCAGTCTGTACCAGGTACGAATGGTACATATCGTAGGTATGAGATGGTATGTCCTGGTAGGCAAAGATATCAGGAGGCATGTCAAGCGACGCCCAAAGCGTGCGCTGTCAAGGGTGTAGGGCCGAGTGTTCCACACAAAAACCGAGCGGTTTGGTGTCAGTCGAAGCACGTCAAGGCAAAGTTGCCGTCTGTCAAGAGGGTGAATTTTCTGTCTCTATGACAGCTTTGCTGGTAGGACGTTGTTGGGCCCCTACTATTTCGGGCGACGATAGTACAAGTAGGACCAAATTTTGTTAGCAAAAATAGATGAAATATATAGTTTTTTGTGTGTATCGTAGGTCCTATTTACTATGGCCCGTAATACGGCAGCAGGGGTGTCAGGTACTGCGTTACTGGGTGTGCTGCGTGCTGCCCCCTCGTCGTTGGGTGAACAGAGCGGTTGATTACGGAAGCCGACGAGAAATCCCCACGTCACACTTCTACGTACGTATTAGCTGGCCTTTGTGCTTTCTCTTACCGCGCGTTGTTTTCACAAGAGAGGTCGTACCAGGTACGTTATGCTGATGCCTGGGGTGCGTTGGTACTGACAGCTAACCTTGGGCGTCTCCACTACGGTAGTCGTTATGGATGGCATAGATGCGGACGGTTGCAACCTCGATTGTCCTTCTCATCCTGTCGTAAAGGAGTTGAAGAAGTAGAAGGGAAAGTATTCGACTTTTTAGACGGGCGGCGCATTTTTTGGCAGAAACCTTGTACCTGGTATATACAGAGCATACAAAGCAGTTTGCACCAGCAGTCAGTCAGTACGAGGCTGCGAGGAGCTCTTCAGAGCTCTGCCGAACTCGTACGAAAGGCGTACGCAGCGGTTTGACGACGAACGCGTTTTGGTTGACTCGTAAATTTCGATACGATTGCCGATGTAGATTACCGATGTAACTCAAACTGGTCTATAGCACACATTGGACATGTAGCTCTGCCTCTGTTCCACTGCGCTACGTACGTATCACGTGCAGGTTGCGGCTACGTACCGAACAAGGTGCGTGTACCGAGAGCTACGATTCATACTACTAATACCATGTATCACTGCATTCATCTCATTGGCCAAAATGCTTACGTACGCACAAAACTCATATTATCTCATTATTCGGAGACTATTCTGCGTACCGGGTAGCATTTTTTTTATACGACACCGCCCCGCCTTCGCGGCTATTACATACAATCTCGGATAGGCAGAAGGACTACGTACCGAGTGGGTCTATTGTTTTATATATATTGCGCGGTCTACGTAGGAGCGTGTTAAGAAATAATACGTGGGGCTGTCCTGTCGTTGTCCCTGTTATACCAAGTTTTTAGTAAGCTATAAATGATGTCGTGAACCCGAAACGGGCAAGCACTCCAAGAATCCTGTGCTTGGCTGCTGTTTTGTTGTTTCCGGCCATTGCTAGAAGTGGTGGGTCACAGTAGAAGTTGCCACACGCTCGACATATCATCTACAGATAGATTACCCACAGATCATGTACAGATAAATCATCTACATATCATCTACAGATAGATCATCCACAGATCACCTACAGACAGATCATCTACAGATAGATCATGCACAGATCACCTACAGATAGATCATCTAGATCCTAACCTTCCGTCATGAGGTGGTGCGCAGGATCTACAGTAGTAGACGATGCAGGTTTTTCACGGCTCTCCACCGGTCAACATGAGCTAGATTGTGCACATCAGGAACACATATGCCCTCTGGAAGATGTAGATATTGAAGTAGGAATCGATCATCTGTCCGGGGCGCGTAAACTTTGCTACCGCTCTTTGTGTCTTGTCAATATAAGGAACGCTTGGTTATCGCATTATATATATAAACGGTTCTTACATCTCCGGCCAGGCTGGTGATGCCTTGGCGTCGTCTTCTTGATTCTCTTCGGGAGAACTGATGTGCGGTACTTGTATGTAAGTATGAAAACACATAAGGAGCACCACACCGGGTGAAAAGACGAGCACAGATCGATCGATCTCCTTTGACTGCTGCTGTAGATACTTCACCGGCTTTTTGGCCCGTTTCGATTCCAAACTCCAAACAGCTTCCACGGTGCATACCGCTCTCACTCGTGTACGGGGGGTATCGCAAGAACTAAACCCTTTGTGCATGTAACATGAATACTAAATGCCCCCCTCATATTTCCGTTCGCAGAGCGGAATGTTGATGTAGCCCCAGACCACAGGCCAATACTGCTGTACACCCCCTCCCCTGTCCTCCCGTGTGCTCCTCTGGTGGTGCCCCCCCCCTCCACCTAACCCTGCCTTCAACAGATCCTCAGGGGCAAGGCCCTGCGGGGCGACGCGGACACCCTGGAAGAGGCAGGCGTTGTCGTCACCGTGGCCGCGGTAGCGGCGGCGGCAGCTGTCCGAGATCACGGCCGGGAAGACCAAGAGGATCCGGACCCGGATCATCGGAATCAGGATCGGGATCGGGATCAGGGTCAGCCCCGGTTCGTCCAAAAATCGCGGCTGTTGATGGTCGGGAGCTTAGCCTCGGAGGTGGAGGGGGTGCTGAAGGGAAGGGCGGAGAGGGCTACGGTGAGGAACGACCTGAACGGAGAAGGAGGCGTTGCTCCGAAGGGGTACAAGAGGATCGCGCTCAACTACCCGGCGGGTCCGCCGGAGTTTTCGCGGTACAGGTGCGGAGGGAGGGAGAGGCGTTGGATGGAGAGGGGGCGGAGGGATGGAGAAAATAGAAGCCTCCAACCTTTGTATGTATATACTTCATATCGGAATGATGGAAAATATTTGTAATCCTTGACGTTGGTTCAGACCACCGTAACTCGCCGTAACTGTTTAAATTTTTGCTGGTATTAGGCGGAGGAAAACGCGCCGCTACACGTGCGACAAACCCAAAACAGGCTGCCGGTATTCGATGCCCCCCCCCCGCCGCCGCCGCCGCCGCCGCCTCGCCGCCTCCCTGTCAAGTATGCGCAGCGCAAAACGCGGGGGTTATGTCTCCTTCTGCTTCTCCTTCTCGTCCTGTTCTGTTGTCCTGTTGTGCCGTCTCATGTCATGCCACCTCGTGCGTCGGGTGTAGTTCCGTAAAAATCTAAGCAACACACTAACGCGAACACCACTATTACGGGGGACCATAGTAAATAGGACCAAATATTGTTAGTAAAAATCGGTAAATATATAGGTTTTATGTATACCGTAGGTCCTATTAACTGTGGACCCCCGTAATAATATATAAAACACGAGAATAAAAAAAAAAAAAACACACCAAAAAGACAAAAAAAATGTTCAAACTTGAAAACACGAATGCTGCAAAAACGTTTGAAACCAGAGAACTTGAAACACGAAAGACGTACCTTATATACGCTCATGCTTGTAACAACTTGATGTACCATGCAACAAAAAAAATTGGCCGCCTGTGCAGGTTCGAGCGCATCGAGACCCTTCCCGGCCTCCCCGAGGAAGAAACTGCCAGGAAAATTCTGGAGTCTTTGGCGGCGGACCCGGGGATTCGATCCGTTTTGGACAAGCACCAGTGGACCGTGGGGGCCCTTTGCGAGCTGTACCCGGAGGGGAAGGTGGGGGATGCTGACGATATATACCTCGTACTGGTCGAGAAAGCTATCAATGTGATACCGATAAGAGAACATAACCCTTGGAGGGGCAATCCGTACCACGCTGGACCAAAATATAAACACCGTTTTGTATTAGTGTTAAGTGCACTAAGCGTTCCGTATATTCCCGGACAGATTTAGACGCCAGTCGACGAGGGGGGAAATAGCTCGAGGTCCTCTCGCGATAAAACTGCAAGGCACGAACGGTATGTACTGGGGAAGGGGGGGAGAAGGGCCTGCTGCGTGACCCAATGGTTGATCTGAGTTGCGACTGAAACAAGAGGGGGAGAGAGAGAAAAAAAAAAGAAGGGCGGAGATGATAAAATATGGGAAGCGGAAAGAAAACAAAATGGGCGCTCGTTGCTGGAAAACAGGGAGGGTTGGTTTGTATGTTGAGGCGCTGTGCACGGGGATATAAGAAACTTTTGTACATTTGATGATGATGACCAAAAAGAAAAAAAAAAAACGGTCCCTTGTATTGTTAGTAGAGTTGGCGAGGCTGGTATTGAATAGTGGTGAGTGGTGCCCCCCATGCAAAAAAGTGGATACCGTTGTCGCCGCCGGCTTCGCGAAGGAGAGAGTTTTTTTTTTTTTTTTTTGGAAGTGGTAGTATGGCGTGTGCTCGAAGCCATCGATCGCTGCGCGCGTCGCGCTGCGACATGTATGTGGCTTCAGACGGAAAATGTGGGAGATGTAGGCGTTGTACAGAAAGATTATGGGCTAATTAAGGGGGGGGGGGGGGGGGGGGACGCGAGCCCCCGTTCCGCTATCCTAGCGCTCGCAATATGTCAACCATGTCACGGCCGCGGCGCCCTTCATCGAAAGAGATATGTATATATATATGTATATATATATATATATTTTTGGTGTATTGTGGGGGATTCAATGGTATCGCAGCATCCACCGGCTGTGTCGAGGGGGAGGGACGGCGGGTCGGGGAGGGGTGATTGCGGTGGTATCGCGTGTCTAATGCTATCGCCGACGGCGCTGGCTTCATTTTTGTTGAAGGAAAAGGGTGTTGGTGTTGCGGTACATGAGCACGTGTAAAAGATTGTTCGTCATCGCAGAGAGTTTTGTTGAAGGGTCCACTCTTCTGTTCAGAGTTGGCGCTTGCCCAGTTCTATCGTGGTCACCGCCGTCTTTTTCGCCGAACGAACATGGAGATTTTGGGGTGGTATCGCGTGCTCAGAGCTCAAAGCCATCGCCGCCTCCGCCTCCGCCACCACCGCCACGGTCGCTGTTTTGTCGAAGGGAGCGCATTTTTTTTCTGTTCTACGTATGCTTTTGACAGTTTCAGTTGTGCGCCATTGGGGGTGCGCGATGGTTTTTTTTTTATCGACGATGGGTTCAGGTTCTGTGACTGGACCCGACTCAACCCAGTCCAACCCAGCCCAAACCAACCCAGTACAACTGAACCGAACCGAACTGAACGAGCCATACCCTGATCGGGGGAGAGGGGGGGTCGTTTCTCCTGTCCCCCTGCGCAAGATGTCTTTCGCCGTCCCAGGGGGCGTCTCCTATCTTGTTTTGAAGCGGTGCATAGGTGTGCCTTGCCTGGACTGCTGTACGTACCGTATCGATATGATCCATATTTAATATTTGAGCAAAACAAAACGTAACACGTAACCGGGTATAACCGGGTATAAATTTTTTGAAGGTGTGCTATTTTTTTTTTTTCTTGTCTTTTTATGCTTCTACTCTAAAGGAGACTTCATTCTTTTTTTCTTCCCAAGTGGTACTGTTCTGTCGCAGTACACTAGATGCTGCATCTCATGCGCTGTCCTCGACGATGTCGTTGCCGTCCCTCTCTCTCCCTCCCCCCCCCCCCCCCCCCCCCCCCCCCCCCCCCCCCCCCCCCGCCGCCCGAGTGGCCGCGCCAGAAAATAAACTAACTCATTAAAACTGTCATCCATGTGTAAGTCTGCCTCACAGCCGGTTCCTATTAATCGTAGGATGCAGCTCACCCTTCATGCGACTCGCCGAATCCCTCACGGACACTTCGCGCTTGGTGCAAGCAATGTCTGTCTGGTCGGTGAAAACCCGACGTGCTCCGTGCCGGCATTGTGGGGATGCGAGGGTCTACGGTCATACGACTACGGCCATGCATGATATCGAGTACCCCCCACCCCCCCCCCCCCCCCCGCCTTCGAAAATTGAAAACCCCGCTACACTTTCGTTGCTGTTGTGCTGGGAGGTCAGGTGGGTGTAAGCGCGAAGTGCGTGATGGGGCTGAACCAGAACCACGGCCAAAAAATCCTGCTGCGGCTTCGAACGGACGACCTTAAGGGTTTTCGCAAGGTTTGTGTGTAGTCTGTACGGTTTATTGGGCAAGAGAATAGCGTATCACACTATCACGCCGGGTGATAATATAGCACACCCCCTGGGAAGAATTTCAGGCCCGGTTTCCTCCAAAACATGCCTTAAGCGGGGGGGGGGGGGGGGGGGGGGGGGGGCACACACAACGAAAATGGTGGCTTTGGAAAATTTTCGTCGAGAAGGTTTCCTATATATTGACGCGTCGCTCTCGTCGTACTGGGTACGCCCTCCCCGTACCTGTTGGGTACAAACCTATCAGCTTTGAGAATCGTCGGAGGGGGTGTGTTATCTTATCGCCCTGGTGTGATAAGTGTTGCCTGGTGTGATAGTGCTGTACGGTAGCAAACTGAGCTTGTTGATAGCAGTTGTGTACGTATCATGCACGAAGTTTACTCATCTGCTTCGAGTCTTCGAGTCTACGTCTGCACGTGTGCACGTCTGCGCTGTGCTACAGTTTTGGCGGCGAGAGAATAGGGGAACTGACAAACTAACTAACTGAGCTATGTTGCGCCTGCGCTGCACATAGTCCACCACCGATCTGGACGGCTGTGGCGGAAAGAGTAAGGACCGTTTGTGTCTTCGTATTTATACCCCAGCGGTCCTCACATTTCCGTCATCCAGATTAGTAGCATGTGTTCGTGGAGTGTTTGTAGTGTCACCGGTATATCGACAGACTGAATCTTGCAACTGCGACCCCCGAGAGGAGCGGCGATTGGACTGATGTTGTGCGTTTGCCATATATATATATATATATCAGAGTACCTCTCCGAGAAGTTGTCCGACTCTTTCGCAGCACAGAGACCGACCCTATTTTTATTATCTCACCGTTTTTTGTTTTTGTTTTTTTTTTTGTTTGTAAAACGTTTTTGATTTGTTTCCCTCCCTGGCCCTCTCGTTTCCTCCCGCAGATGCTCTCCATCAGAAAGGTCCTGTTCCATGAACTGGCGCACAACGACATCAGCGAGCACAACGACAGCTTCTACCGGCTCATGCGACAGGTATGGCGCTATCTATGCCTTGGTGTCCACGTACGTAGACGCGGGTTATGGCAGACAAGAAAAAAAAAACGCCTCCGCCCCTACCCTTCACGATACATACGGCGGTGAAAAAAACGCATCCGCCCCTACCCTTCACAATACATACGGCGGTGAAAAAAAAAAAAACGCCTCCGCCCCCTTCACGATACATACGGCGGTGAAATTCCGCCGCACATTCTCCAGAACAGGCCCCACCCGTGCCCCTCTTTCGATTCTACCAACGGTGGTGATGGTGGTGGTGGTGGTGGCGGCGGCGGCGGTGGTCGTCGTGGAGGCGGTCGTAGTGTCCCAGCGCATGCTCGGTTCCCAATCGTTTCGGGCCGGTTTTGCGTTGGCGTTGGCGTGAGCGATGATTATGTTGGCGTTTTTCGTTGGGTTTGGCCTTAAGCGTTGGTTCCTAACCTTGGCCTTGACCTTTTCGTAGTCGGCCTTTCTAGTGTTGGGCCTTACGGCTCTTGCCGTTGAGCCTTGTCCTTCGGCTTGACTTCGGACCTAGCTTTAGCCTTTGCGTTGGCACTGGCACTAGCGGAACAATTCTGCAACCACCCCAACCACAAGCACACGTCATGAGTCACACAAACACCCACTTTTTAACCCCCCCCCACCCCTCCTCCACCCCCTCTCCCGCCCGCCCTCTCCCCCCCCCCCCCCCCGACTAGGTGGAGCAAGAGGCAGCCGAGCTGGACTGGAGGCAGCAGTCGGGCCACACGGTCGCGGGTAGGCCACCAGCCCCCCGCGCCGAACCTGCGGGTCTCCCCAGGAAACGGAGGCGGATACATCCTCGTAAAGGAGGCGTTCGAGGGGGGATCGGGGAGGCTTGGAGGGAGCAGCGACGCGCTCACAAACGTGAGTCGTGTTTTTGTTTTGTTTTTCCTGCATGTGTTGGACTAGAGGGGGGCAAGGGAGCGAGCTTCTGCAGGGGGAGAGGGGGGGGGTTGGTGTACTGTTTAGGTTGTTTTTTTTCTTGTAGAGCGACTATTACGGGGGTCCATAGTTAATAGGACCTATAGTATACGTAAAAGCCTATATATTTACCTATTTTTACTAACAAAATTTGGACCCCCGTGGTAGGCAAGGTTTTTTTTAATGAGACGGGTACAGTGGGGGTCAGCAACGGTTTAACCCCTTCAGTACCGCAGTCCCGATTCGGGGACAAACCAGTCTAATTCCAAGTGATTTGTCCCCAAAACGGGACTGCGGTGCTAAAAGGGTCAAGAAGAGCATGTACCACTCTGTGTCTGGGAATATAAAAAACGTTTGGATGAAATTTGTGTGCACAGGCGGTCCTTAGAGTTTGGGGCAAAGTAACTCCGCCTGCTATCGGGTTAAGACAAGTGCTTGTTTTGGGCAAGAGAGGTGGAATGGCTTGGCGCGAGCGCAACTAGTAGCTGGTGGCGCATAGTGTACCCACTCCGGTTTTCTAGAGAAGTTCTGGTTCAAGAAAGGCTTGGCGTGAACAGGCCCCGCTCTTCATGCCGTGACCCACGCTGTAGTTGTTTTTTATGGGCTTGGTCTTTGTTTTCGTACCACTGCCTTGTCATAATCGTAGGTGTGCGGAAACGCACCCCCCGCGACTGCAAGGTTTCGTCTCTTGGCCCTCAAAAAAGCTCCCACGCGTATTTTTTTGTTTGTGTGTATCTCTGTGCCTGTCTTTTCGCTCCTCTCCTCTCTATTTTCTCCCGTCTTGTCTCCCTCTCTTCTCCTTCTTCTCTCTCTTCCTCCCATCTTCTTCTTCTCTCTCTTTCTCTGTCGGTGTGTCCCGCACTCCCTTCCCTCTCTCTGCCCCCCCCCTTCTCTAGTCCTCTCTACATACGCTTACCCTCACCTTCATCCCTACCCTCACCCATACCTCTACGCGCCCTTATCCTTACACCTACCCTCCTCTGGCCACGCGGTATGTGTTCGAAACCCCCCCCCCCCTTGTATGTATCAGATGTTCTCAGCGCAAGAGATGGCGGGGCTGGCGGCTGTGCAGCGGCTAACCCCGGAGGAGCAGGAGGTAGAGGACTGCTGCGGGCACACTGAGGGCAACGAGGAAGCTTCCGCCGCTGCTGCTGCGACTTCGGCGGGGGCGGCAGTGACTACTCCTGCCGCCGCCGCAGCCGCTGCTGCTGGTTTCCCGGGGACGGCGGCGGCGGCGGCGGCGGGCGGTGGCTGGCGATGGCAGCGGCAGCGAAGGGGGGGGTGCTTCTGCTGCTGCTGGGGCGGCCCCGAAAGGCTCGGGGGGTGTTCTATTGATAGAAGGAATGGAAGAACAACTAGAACACGAAAAAGAACAAGGAGAACAAGAACGAGAGCAAGAAAAACAAGAAGGTCAACGAGCGCGAGGAGCGCGGGTCGCGATTGGAAGAGGAGGAGGAGGAGGAGGAGGAGGAGGAGGAGGTGGTGGTGGAGGGGGAGGAGGAGGTGGCGGAGGAGGAGGAGGAGGAGGAGGGGGGGGGGGGGGGGAAGGGGCGTCGGCTAGTGCCGTCGGCTTGTCGGCACCGCCAACAGTGCCAACAGCGTCAGACATGGAGGTCGACATCGTCGACGACCCAACAACTGTTTTCCCGGCCACGGACGCGTCAGACGGTCGGGAACCACTCCCACGATCAACACCAACACCACCAACACCGCAGCCATCATCACCAACAGCAGCAGCAGCAGCAGCAGCAGCAGCCGCTTCTTCTTCTGCTTTTGGTGGCGTTGACGCTCTTGTCGCCATGGGGTTTCCTAGAGAAGCTGCCGCGCAGGCATTGGTCGAGACCAGGGGCTCCATTCCCGACGCCGCCTACCGGTTACTCACATCGGGGCCGTCCACCGACGATGCGGCGATGGCGGTAGTAGCAGCGGGCGAGGGGCAAACACGCAATCAGTCTTCCGGCGGCGGGAGTGAAGGGGGGAGCGGGGACGGGGAGGGGGTGGTGCGGCTGTCGCGCGATGTGCGGGTGCAAGAGGCTGCGGATAGGATCGCCCTGTATGGCGATCGGAGCAGGGCTGCTCGGGTACGTTTTGTTTTCTTTAGAATTTATTACTCTTGTGTGTGTTTTGTGGGTGTTTTTTTTTGTGTTTTTCGTGTGTTTTTGTGCTTTTTGTGTTTTTTTGTGTTGTTGTGTTTTCAGATGTTCCATGTAATGCTTTTTTTTTCGTATTTTATTTGTGTGGTGAATTTCTGTTTGTTGGGTTGGGTTGAGTTTTTTTTTTTTTTTTTTCGTGGTTTTGGATTGTTTTTTTTTTGTTATATCTTGAGCGGCGCTTGTCGGCGCCCGTGTCTGTGCGTGTGTGCTGTCTTTGATGTCCCACCGCATCTGCGAGTACCCGGCGACATCAGCCTACGAAGGTTACCTTGCTTTACTCGCACGTCCCGTTTCCAGCGCCGAATCCCCTTCCTAAGCTTCCTTGCAGAGTCGTTCTTATCGAAACTAAGCGTCCTTACGCTCATTTTCTTTTTATTCCCTGGCCTCGCAGTGCTTCCAAGTCCTGGCGGGCTTGCTCCGCAACATCATGGAAAACCCGGAGGAGGCCAAGTTCAGGAGGGTACGCCGCTCTAACGGGAAGTTTAAGGTGACAAAAAGGAGAGAGAGACACAGGAGAGAGAGAAGAGAGAGAGAGAGAGAGAGAGAGAGAGAGAGAGAGAGAGAGAGAGAGAGAGAGAGAGAGAGAGAGAGAGAGAGAGAGAGAGAGAGAGAGAGAGAGAGAGAGAGAGAGAGAGAGAGAGAGAGAGAGAGAGAGAGAGAGAGAGAGTAAAGAGCACGAAGGGAGGGGAACGCTGTGGCTGGTTGGCTTTTGCGCCCGCTTCGCGATCTGCTGCTGGTGCTGCTGCCGTTTTTCTTATCTCCAATAACACGGTAGTGCTGGGGTCTCCATAGTGCCGGCGTGCCGTGTGCGGCCAGCCAACATTACCGGCACTGCTGCTGTGCATGTTAGCGGCAGCCGGCACTATTGGCACTACTGTCAGACTGGTCAATCCCGTCGCCTACGCCAAGCGATCCCGCAGGCATTCTATATAGCGAGCAACCGGCTCTACTCTCGTACGGCAGTTATAGAGGGACCACCAGTGCTGTATAGCTGTGGCTGTAGCTGGAGCCTTTTTTTTTTAATGTAATTACTTTCCCTGTTGCGGGGGGGCATATTAAATAGGACCTACGGTGCACACAAAAACCTATGTATTTTACCTTTTTTTTTACTAACCGTGTTTGGTCCTGTTTTACTATGGTCCACCGTAGTAGCTGTTGATGTAACCTGAGGATGTAGCTGTTGCCACAGGTCCTGTTGCTGCTGCTGTTGTTGTTGCTGCTGCTGCTGCTGCTGCTGTTGCTGCTTCCGAAGATGGTGGAAGTTTGTTGTGACTCAACAGCTGTCCGCCGCTGCAGCCCAGCCTCCTGTGAACCATGGCATGGTACTATACGACGGTATTGTAGCGGTAACCGAACCGAAGCCGAAGCGATGGCGGAAGCGGTTGCCCCATGGAGGCGGTAGCGTGCGCGGGCCAAGAAGCAAAACGTTTGAGTTCCCGGTGGCCGCGGTGGCGGCGTTGTCTCCTATATACCGCTCGAGAACACCAACCCTTCGGTCTCAAGCCCTCCCCCCCTTTTCTCTTGCCCCTCCCCGATTTTTTCTTAGTGTAATGTATGGAGAAAAAAAAAATTAAAGAGAGCCCAAATGTTGGGAGGTGTTCTCTACCACGAGGAAGAACGGTGCAGTCCGTCTCGAAAGGGATGCGTGGTCCATGGTCAAATGACGAAGGCAAGCAGCAAATGAGTACCCCCCCCCCCCCCCCCCCCCCCCTTCTACCTCCCCTTACCCCTCCCCTTGCCCCCCCCCCCTCCCTCCTTATCCCGCTGTATCCGCGCCTGGCAGGCATCGGTGGCGTCGGTACCAGGAGGGGTCGACTTGCTCCTCGCCGCCGGTTTCGAGGAGAGTGGCGCCGACCGGTTGCAGCTGGGCAGGCGAGACCCGGGTCTTATCTGGCTCGCGAGGGGCACTGTGGAGGCCTGGCAAGAACGGCTCGCTCAAGAAATCACTTTGTGACAGGGGACAGGGGACAGGGGACGGGAGACGGGGGGGGGGGGGGGGGGGGGGGGGGGGGGGGGGGGGGGGCACTCGATAGGAGAGATGTACTCGATCTCATGCATGGCCGTAGTCGTACGACCATAGACCCTCGCATCCCTACAATGCCGGGACGGAGAATGTCGGGTTTTCACCGACCAGGCAGACATTGCTTGCAGACGGGGGGGGGGAGGGGGGGGGGAGGGGAGGGGGGCTACTCATGCCATGCATGGCCGTAGTCGCATAGCCACAGACCCTCGCATCCCTCGTGCCATGCTGGGACGGAGCAACGCACCATGCGGCGAGAATCGTATCGGGTGCCGCTCGGCGGGTGGCATGAAGGGCAAAAAGCTGCATCCCCTACGGTCGTAAGAAATCGCACTTGTGAGGCGGACTTTCTTGCATGTGGACGACAGCGTCGAATGTGTTGATGCTGTTTTCAGGTGTTGCCGCTTCCAGACGTGGAGCGGGGGTCGCGCACTTTGAGGGCGGTGGGATGGATAGGTGGCGTGGGTGGGAATAGTGGATTGAGGTGGGGACGTGTACTCATGTTGATGCTTGCCTCGGCCATTTCGACCATTTGACCACGCATCCCTTTCGAGACGGAGCACCGTTCGTACTCCTACTCCTAAGCATAGAGACACGCCTCCGATATTTGGGGTGGGGGAGCGGGGGGGTGGTGGGGGCGATTGTGTCAACGACGAGGGCGACATCTCATTTTCGTTGCAGCAGTCGCGGCTGGCTTCCGGTGCAATGGGCGAGCAGGAGGATATTAATCGGTATTAACATAAGGCGGAATACCCAGGGTCTGGCTATTGCTGACAGCAATAGGCTGTTATGGTAGCCGTAAGCTTGCAGCAGTAGGTTGGGTCAACAACATATTTCGGCTATTGTTGACAGCAGGCAGGCTAGCAGCAAAGTACGCTAGGCTAGCGGCAGTAGGTAGGGGGGCCTGCCCCCCCCGAAGCTTTGTACAGGCGGCGAGTTACTCTCTCCTTCGGTACGTACGGTAGCAAGTATTTCCCGCCTGCAACATTCAGATTTTTTTCTACAGTGTTTTTTCTACAGCAGTGGTGGTGGTTAGTTTCTGTCGTTCCGGTCAGGCATTTTTTTGGTGGTGATGGGGGCTGTTTCCCGTCGGTAAGGCCGCACATTCGATTGTAGTGGGAGATATATATTCCTATTTCCCGTCGGTACACGGTCAGGAAGGGCGGAGCTATAAACTTGGGCCTTTGGTAGCGATGGAAACTGTTTCCCGTCGGTAGCGTCCCACTTTTGATGGTGGTACCAGGTATGAGATATCTCTCTTGTGTTTTCCGTGGTCAGAAAACCTGGCAGAGCAGAGCTTAAGGTTTTGGGTACTCGGTACGTAGTGGGAGCTGCTTTCCGTCGGTCAGGTCGCATCTTTGACAGCAGTGGTGGGAGATGGTCTCCCATGGGTAAAGTCGCACATTTTGTATAGCGGTAGGGTGCAAGGCCAAGAAGAGCAGAGGGCTACAGGTCAGGGATTTTGGTAGTGGTGGTGGTGGTGGTGGTGGTGGTGGGCGCCTTTTTTTCCGTCGGTACCGTCGGCTTACCGCTATTTGATGATGACAATAATTATTTTGGATGCGTCTGTACATATTTTCAGGAACAGCGCGGCCGCGGCCAGGCGTTTCTCGGTGGTTGGTGGTAGAAGCTGTTTCCGTCGACAAGGTCGCGCATTTGATACTCGCGGGAGCTTTTTTGTTATTATTTTTTTCTGTCGGTATAAGCCCAGGAAGAGCGCCGCGAAGGCCCGGCCGCCGCACTTCTGGTGTTAGTGGTGGGAGCTGTTTTCTGTCGGTAGGGTATTTCTGATGAGTGGTGGGAGCTGCTTTCTGTCGGTAGGGTATTTCTGGCGAGTGGTGGGAACTATTTTCTATTTTTCGGCGGAAATGACACAACGCCACGCCAGTATAAACAGGCCTGTTTTATGATGTACCAGGGTACCAGATACCTGGTATAGGACTGGTAAAAAAAGGATGCCCAGGGCACTATTGTAGTACCCGCTCGAATTATATACATACAACTACGGTTATTTTGCGCCATTTTTTGTTGGATGCAAGGCAAAAAAAAAAACAATAACAAAAGGTTTCACTCCCGCCCTTTTTTATTTTGCAAAATTTTCGCCGATGAAAGAAAAAGTCAGTAATAAAATGATACCTGGTAGATTACGTTATTGACCATTTTTCTGATGGACGAAAGAGGGCGAAATGCGAGTGTTTTGCCTTTTTTTTCTGTCAATTTTGCTGACGAAAGGCCTAAAAGAGAGAAGAAGATTTTTTGGCCTCTTTTTTGCGGACGCAAAATCCATAATTTCACGCCAGCAGGAATTATGACTGCATTGTTCGTACTTGGCTTGGTACCAGGTATACGGTTATTAATAGTACAATTCCCGAGATTCATTCTAGTCCCCTCTCTTTTCTTTTTCGTCACCAGAGGAGGTGAAGACTTTTTAATACGGGGGTCCATAGTTAACGGGACCAAATTTTGTTAGTAAAAATAGGCAAATATATAGGTTTTTACGTACACCATAGGTCCTGTTAACTATGGACCCCCGTAATAGTATTGAGATGAGACGTAGCGCAGCGGCAACGATGTGAGATGGTTGCCCTATACTGCCCTACTGCTTACGGTAGTGTTAGACGCGAGTCGACGAGGAGGGCAGAAATGGCTGATATATAAGATGTCTTCTCGCGATAAAAAATGAAGGCACGAGCCGCGGTGGTGGGGGGGCGGGGGGGAAGGAGAGCCTGCTGCTGTGTGACCCAATGGTTGATCTGAGTTGCGACTATTCACAGAAGGGCGGAGATATTGAACGGGACGGAAACATGAAAAAAATATATGCCATGGTAACACGTAAAATCTAAAAAGTGTTACATACCTATTTATGGAGGTTGGACGCTCGGACGATGAAGTCGATCAGTTTTTTTTTTCAATATATTTTTCGTCCGAAGAGGGAACGCTTAATGCTGTAGTACGTACCAGGTACCCCAGGTACCTGGTACTTAATAATTGGGTCTTCTGGACCTGCTATGACCCAACACATCCGCTTCCGGTTCGTATAAGATGACATCCCTCCCGGTGACTTTGACGCCAGCCTACGTTCTACGGTACCTTGAATTCGCCTCTGGAACAATCAGGGCTGGTCGCGGGTCCTGGTCGGACCCGCGGGTCGGGTCAGGAGGTCTTCAACTTTTCATAGGTCGGGTCGGGTCTGGTTGGGTCAAGGAGGTCTTCGTAATCTCACGCGTCGGGTCGGGGTCGGATCATAGGTGACCCGACCCGATCCGGCATTGACCCGCGAGGTTTGACCCGACCTGTCAACAGCCCTGTGGAAACAAGTAGTGATAGTAGGCTTTGTAGCGTGTCTCGGTGCAAGTGTTTCGCAGCGCTGCTTTCCATGTACGGCAGGCGCGACCGAGTGTATATCGCGTCAATCATCACCTCGTCGCCAATTGGCTGGAGAGTCGACGCGAGCTTTTGCCGTATGCTTCGTACATATACCGACAGAAACAAGAAAAAATATATATATTTCAACCATATAGGGAACAACCGTGCGCGCCAAAATCTCTGTTTTTATCGCCTCGCTTACAGCCCACTTCACACCCTGATTTTCACTGCCTCGTAGCCATTCATTGTAGTAGAGCAGGGCAGACACAAGACACACATTCCTGATATACGTTGATCTGAACGATATACAGCTCCTATTTTTTTTTGCCGGGTGGTATCTGTTCGACGCAGCTCTTTTCCGCGGAGGATGTTTTGTTTTGGGCGGACGGCATCTGTACGTATGACAGTTTTTTTTTGCACAACAAGCAACCAATATTCCTGATATACGTTGATCTGAACGATATACAGCTCCTGTTTTTTTTTTGCCGGGTGGTATCTGTTCGACGCAGCTCTTTTCCCGCGGAGGATGTTTTGTTTTGGGCGGACGGCATCTGTACGTATGACAGGGTTTTCTTGCACTACAGGCAACCAATATGGAGCAGCGTTACTACCGTCGTGAGGTTTTTTCATCCCAAACGTTTCTCACGGCGGACAGCTCATGATCTGTTCCTGTAGATCATCTGCAGATCTTAACCTGCTGTTTCGAGATTCTGCGACGGAAATATTTGTGCAGTGCAGTACAGCAGTACAGTACAGAATTCAACCCGGGAAACGTGACCTCAATATGTAGATCATGCAACAAGATGGAGCTCGTCATATGTGTGGATCACGCAGACAGATCATATAGATCAGGATGTATACACATCTGCTCTGCGCAATCTACTTTGAAGTAGATCACCAAAAGTGGGAATGATCTGTACATGATCTATACGTCCGATGCGTAAAACATCATTTGAATCATTTTATCACCCAGGAGTTATTCCTTGCCTGGGGAGAGCTATTGACCCCTCTTGGGCCTTAAGGGGAGAAACTAAAAACTAACTCTCTCGGCCGGGCCTTAAGGGGAAAACTGAAAACCCGACGATAAAAAAAGTGACTAGACTAAAAGTACAGCAACAGGCCCTTCTACGAACGTGTTCGCGATTCGGGGTCGGTACAAAAAATGGTGTCCCGTGCTATAATACACACAACGCAAGGAGCAACACCACACACACTTTGTTTGCACCCACTGTCATTGCGGGACCACTACTACGGAGGGCCCTAGTAAATAGGACCTACCGTACACACTAAAACCTATACGTTTTTCCTATTTTTACTGACAATATCTGGTCCTATTTACTATGGTTCCCCGTAATACTATTAATATTGGGTATTACGAGTGGAACATAGCAATCAAGACCAAATTTAACCATAAACTAGTAAAAATACTGAGACCCATACATGCAGGTTTTGGAGTACAAGATGGCTCCTGATTGTACTACAGCCAAGGTCCCCCCCCCCCCCCCCCCCCCCCCCCCCCATGTACTGCACGCCTTTTGTCGTGTTTTGAACCCTGTGTACGTACGTAACGCGGTTGCTGTCTTTCAGTTTCTTCGTTAATCAGCTGGGTACAGGCGTAAAATGTAATCCCATGTACCCCGTACTATTGCTCGGCGCGCACACCGCTCGCACACACACACATATATATACAGCAGTTGATATCATACCACCAAAAACATTATCACTGCAGTTTTGTAGGGTTGTGTACCTACGTGCTCACATATCTTGCGTGAAAAAAAAAAATGCGGCGTTTTAACATGTACCGCTCTGAACTGTCTCGATTTATCGCAAGAGGACCGTTTGGATTCACTAAATATTTGTAAAAAAAATATTGCAAACCTTGCAGGCCTTAAGTTTTTTTTCGGGACAAGAGCGGTGGCGGTGTGTTGTTATTATTGCAAGCACGCTCGTGTGTCGCCTCGCCATCATCGTCATCATCGTGATTTGCCATCGTCCCGGTCAAGCTGGGGGAAAAACAAATGCGCGTGTGCTCCTCAACGCTTTGCTCGCCCCCTTTGGCCACCACTACCGCTACCACTACCGCCGCCACTACCACCGCCAGCGCCACCGCCGCCGAGTTTCTGGTACAGCGCGTTGTTCACCTGCTCAGCGAAAAAAACGAAAAAAACGAAAAAAAAAAAAAAAAAAAAACGAAAAACGAAAAACGAAAAAACAAAACGCGGAACAAAAACAAGGAAGAAGAAAAAAAAAAATAAGAAGCGAAACGTAAAGGTCTGATACCGCAGCGCACGGACGCGTTTGGGCATTGGTTGTTGCGTTTCGCGCGAGTGACGCACCCGAAAAGAAAGATGCGGAACAAAAAGACGAAAAAAAAAAAAAAAAAAAAAAATGCGAAAAATGAGCAAAAACATTGTCACATACCGAAGCGCGGGCGTTTGGCATTTTGATCGTTGACTTTTGCGCGTGACGCGGAAGCGGAGGGGCCGGGCTAAGGCGATGGGCTAGGCTAGGCTATGGCTACGGCTGACGCCCCCCCCCACCTCCTGGAAGTGGCTACACCGGAAATTATATCAACTCATTGAAGCTGTCATCCATATGCAAGTCCGCCTCACAAGCGGTTCTTGTAATAGTAGGATGCAGCTCACCCTCTATGCGACTCGCTCAACACCTTACGGCGCTTCGCGCTTGGTGCAAGCAACGTCTGCCCGGTCGGTGAAAACACGACACGCTCCGTCCCGGCATTGTAGGGATGCGAGGGTCTATGGTCATACGACTACGGCCATGCATGAGATCGAGTACATCTCTCCTATCGAGCACACCTCCCCCTCCCCCACCCCGGCACGAAGCCAACCGCGTGCAGCAGCGGAAGTGTACTACAGTAGATAAAGTGCTCAGGTGAAAAAAAAAAAACCGGCGAGGAAGCTGGTTCTTCCTACTTCTGCAAGAGCCGACGAGCGACTGGCTGCTCACGTATAGAGCGCTTCCCGTCTTGCTAGGCTTGAAAAAAAAAGTTCTTGAACCCGCCCCACACCAGTGCTTTGACCGAAAACCGACCTAGGCTAGGCTAGGCTAGGCTACGTTTAGGCGACGATAGTAGACAAGAAAGGAAAAACCGCCGTGAAGAAAGGCACGTATACTCTCGTGCAAAACCTCGTGCATGCAAAGCAG
This sequence comes from Macrocystis pyrifera, assembly GCA_031763025.1. Lineage (NCBI taxonomy): Eukaryota > Phaeophyceae > Laminariales > Laminariaceae > Macrocystis > Macrocystis pyrifera. Next base: position 13,513,768 of record JASSKH010000001.1, read on the forward strand.
CGGATGATGTCCTTTCCCCCCCCCCCCCCCCCAAAAAAAAAAAAAAAAAAAAAAAAAAAAACGCTTTCGTTTTGCGTTCTTTTTTACGAATGGGTTAAATCCCTCATACAAACCAACCTCTCGGATCGTTCTGTATGGACACCGGATTCAAAACGCTAAACACACACGCGCAGAGGCTCAGCAGAAGAGAAGAGAGGTGGTGATGACAGATGACAAACCGTAGCCTCCGATAAAGCAACTAGCCTTGGGTAGCAGTACACCCCGGACATGCGACACGCGCTGGGTGCGGCCCGCTGCTGCCGCTGCTGCCGCTGCCTGTTGCAGCTAGGCGGGTTTTTAACGCTGTTTTTGTGTTCTGCGCATGTTGTCTCGTGTCTAGAAAGCACCAAACGTCTGAAATATAAGGCCGGTTGAGACGCTCGTATTCAACCCAAAAGGTCCTTACATTTCCGTCCAGAGTGTGCGTGGGTTCGTCACACGCAGCAGCAAAAGATAGGTATTACGGGAGACCATAGTGAACACGACCTAGCTAGGGTACACACAAAAACCTACATGTTTACCTAATTGTACTCACAATATGTTATCCTGTTTACTATGGTCCCCCGTTATAGATGGCGGACTACGAAGCGCAGGCCACGATAGACACAACTAGCCACAGCACCAGTACGGTCAGGGCAGATGGGTGTGTCACACACGCACGGTATTTATTGCCTGCTGGTGCTCATATGCGCCGCAGCGTTGTGACGTTGTGCTCTCTGCCTGTTGCCTGTTGCCTGTTGCCTGTTGCCTGCTGCCTGCTGTCTACCTGGCGCATATCCGTACGTCTGGGCTGTGTGCTCGTCAGAGGGAAAAAAAAAAAAAAAAAAGCGGACGGGGTTTTTACCGGTACGTATGTACGTATGTACGTACAAAATAAGGCCTCTCGTACTGAAACCAGGGAGTTCGTCTTATCCACTCCCGCCGAAAAAACAGTTTGTGGGCTTGCCACGCGCGCCAGAGGGCACGGATCGCGCCCGGACCTCGACCTATGTGCCCGACCGGGTGTCGGGGCACTCAGCGTGTTGCCGAAAAGTGCTCGTAAGAAGAGAAAAGTTGGAAAAAGTACGAAAAAAAAAAAATCACAATTACACTTTGTAATATACCATACGGTATGCCATAGCGTTGCTTCACTTCACTGTCCTTTGCTTTGCTTCCAACCGCTTTCTGAGAAAAAAAACACACACACACACACACACACACCAACTTTCCATCCCTTCACCTTTGCTCTGCTTCCCTCCCCATTACTATATTCTTGAACAAAAAAAAATCACACTACTGTACGCATTTCTACACGAACAATTTTTAGGGGTACTCAAAATAAAACAAATCAGTAGGAACAAGCTTGTTGAGGTACAGTACCTTAGTATGACAATGCCACCTACAGCTAACGATATGCCCTCCCGATATATATTCAGCGTATCCTCCAAAATAATGCTTGAAAAAAAAGACAAAAAAAACTTGAAAACCTCACAAAGCTTATATCCTACAGACCAATCCGCCTGATTTTCACAAGTTTTTTTACGTCACCAACCTTCTGCCAACGGAGGTTCTCCGTCCTCAACCGCTCAATCTCCACCTCCAACCGCGCCACTTTGGCAGCCCCCCCTCCCCCCCTTCCCCCCCCCCCGCCCCCTCCCTCCCCCCCATCCCCACACCCTCCCCCCCCTCGCTTCCCTCCATCCTCGCCACGAACGCTCACTTCGAACCCACCCCCCACCCCTCGCCGCCCTCCCCTCCAGCGCTTCCAAGGCTGCCCTGATTCCCCGCGATCCCTCATCCCCCGCCGTCGCTGCCGCCGCCGCTGCTGCTGCTGTGGCCATAGCGTCCCCGGTCTCCCCCAAAATGACGCCTGATAGTCGTCCGCGTGGACGGTGTATTCCTTGGAGTATAACTGGGGTGCAACCCGCCGAGAAATCGGACGCCACTCCGGAGGTGCTCAATTTTGCCTTCGTAGCAATCAGGAGAGGGGGGGGGGGGACGGGGACGGGGACGGGGAGGGGGGACGGGGAGGCGGGGGGGGGGGGGGGGGGGGTACTCATTTGTTGCTTGCCTTAGTCACTTGACCATTGACCACGCATCCCTTTCGAGACGGAGCACCTAATAACAACACCTCCAACATCCGGGCGCTCATTACGTCGTTTCCATATATTATATAGAAACTTTTTGCTAACCTTCTCTCCTTCTTGTTTAGCCGCTTGTGGCCACCATCTATCTCCTAAGACAGCGATCGTTTTCTCGCCGCTATCTATTGTACCAGGCTCCTCCATGTCACATTCGTCTATTTCCCTTGTCTCCTCTTCTAGCACATCCCGTTCCTCCTTTTACACTTCACATTCTCTCACTATGTGAGTTCTACTCTCTATTGCTTCGCCACACGGACACATCTGTGCATCTACTTCCTCCTCCTCCTCCTCCTCCTCCTCCCCCCCGACGGGGAGAGGGGAGGGGGACGGGGGAGAGGGGGGGGGGGGGGGGGGGGGACGGGGCGGGACGTAAGTTGTTTGCGTTTACTGCGTGTGGGTCCTGAACTTGGGGCACACATGGGTGGGCCGAGGGTTAACAACACAGCGATTGGCTAGCTAGGTCTACAGTCTACAGTAGTCGACACTTCAAGCGCACGAACGTCTCGCGCTAGTACACGGACTTGCCTCGCCCGCACCGAAAATAGGCCGGAGGTCAAACCTGGGGCGGTGAAACGTATTAAACGATACGATAAGGTGCACACCTACATATGATTGGCATTTGATTGCGAATGCACAAAAGAAACACGCACGAACAGCCGCCGAGGCTGATCTACTGTAGCTAAGCATAGAGAGTGGTGGCAAGCACAGTACACCCCACCATGTCCCGGAGGCAAAGGCAATTCGCTCGCACGTTGTGCGTCTAACCACCATGTCCCTGACGCAAAGACATTCACCCGCATGTCATGTCGCACGTCGAATAGAATTGCTCGTTCAGGTCGACTGGCGAACATACCACCATCACCCCCATCACCACCGACACCACCACTACTACCACCACCACTACCAACACTACCAACACCACCATCATCACCGACATCAAAGAACCCCGCTTTCCACCACCAAATCCACCACTACCGCCTACACCAATACAATCACCTCATGACCACCATGATCATACGACTACGGCCACGCATGACGTGAGTACATCCCCACCATCATCACCACCACCACCACCACCACCACCACCACCACCACCACCCCAACCCACCACCCCGCTAACCTTGGTGGCTGCTCTCATGAACTTGTCGAATGGGGCCAGCGGCACGGCGGGCCTTTTTCGCCCGCTTCCCGTCCGTACGGCCGCCAGCGCATCAGGCAGAGGAAGCAGGATTACCTGCGACACCGTTCCTGCGTTAAGAATCACAACGCGGTAGGACGCGGAGGTGAGGGTGGAGGAGGGAGGGAGGGTGAGGGTTGGGGTTGGGGTGGGTGGGGAGGGTAAGGGCGGGGGTCGGGGGTGGGGGTGGAAGTGGGGGCGATAGCGGGGGGAGGGGATCTCCGGGGGGGGGTGGGGTGTACTCATTGTCATGCACGGCCGTAGTCGTATGACCATAGACCCTCGCATCCCTACAATGCCGGGACGGAGCACGTCGGGTTTTCACCGACCAGGCAGACATTGTTTGCACCAAGCGCGAAGCGCCGTGAGGTGTTGGGCGAGTCGCATGAAGGGTGAGCTGCGTCCTACTAAGAACCGTTCTAGAGGCGAATTTTCTTGCATATGGATGACAGCATCAATGAATTGATTTAATTTCTGGTGTGGTCACTTCCAGAGACAGCAATGGGTTTACTATATAACTGCCTCGTGGGTGCCTCACCATATACACACTACGTAATACGATCATCCCCCTTGTGCGGAGGGAAGGTTCTCCCCGCACAGAAATGATCTAAGTTGACCGCCAGCCGTGGCAATCGCCGAAAACAACAAACAAAAAAACGGTACCATCAAACACGACACAATCAGCGAAAACAAAAAAAACAATACAGCAAGGAAAAAAACAACCGAAACAACCAAGACCATAACAACCAACTCAACCAAAACAACCCCCCCCCCCCCCCCCCCCCCCCCCGCATCCCCTCCCCCGCACGCTAAACAACCCGTCCCCCCCCCCCCCCCCCCCCCCCCCCCCCCCCCCCCCCCCGACCTTCCGACCGCCTCCGTCTTCTGCAGGCACTGCCGGCTGGCCACGTGCCACGACCGCGCCGTGCCGTCCTCCGATCCCGACACCAGCACCGACGAGTCCGCCGTTACCGACAGGCTGGTCACCGTCTTTTCATGGCCGTGAAGCTCTTGAAGACCCCCTCCCCCGTCGCCCCCCCCGCCTCCCCCCCGACTTCCCACCGCCTCCTCCACCGTCGCCACCACCACCGCCCCCAGATCGGGCTCCCGGTAGTCGCAGCCCCCACGAAGAATCATAGTCATCACCCTTTTTTCGTGTGTGGTGGACATGTGGAGGCGGGGGTGGGGAGGGGGGGGGGGTGAGAGGTATGTAAGGGGGCGGGAGTAAAAGGGGGAAGGGGGCACTTTTGGGTCAAAAACCGTTTCTGGATGACGGCCCTTCAACGGAGAAGCTACCGGCCGCTCTGGCCGGGAACGTAACGACCGCTCACGCGTTATTATACACACTTGACCGTCCTTACATTTACGGCCAGAGAGGTACTATGGTTGGATTCCCGCCATGGGATATTTTCGTGTTCACCCCTTGATTTCTCTTTTTTTCCTCGACCAGGCTGATGTTGCTTGTGCCGAGGGGGGAGGGGGGTAATGGTGCGAGGTTTCATACGGTGCGCGCAACGAGAAAAAAAAAAAAAAAACGAAACGATGCTGCGAGGTACAAAGGTTGAGCAACGAGAACCTCTCTGTGCGCCAACCGGCAACGATTCAACCATCGGTCACGACGTGGCGCAATGCATCTCCTGCATCTGCATGCTCGTCGGTTCCTGCCTTACCCCCTTGCGAACCCCCCTCCCCTCCTCGCCCGCCCGCCGCGTAGCATTGCTGCCATGTCATCAAAATCATCACCACCGTCACCATCACCAATATTTACGGGGGACCATAGTAAATAGGACCAAATATTGTTAGTAAAAATAGGTAAAAATATAGGTTTTATGTATACCATAGGTCCTATTAACTATGGACCCCCGTAATACAAAAAACACCACTCATACCAGCCCTCAACCCCCCCCCAACCAACACCAACACCCACCCCTCCCCCACCTCCCCCCACCCCCTCTCCCCACCGCCACCGCCACCACCACCACCACCACCACCACCAACCCCCCTCCCCCCCCCCAATACACAACGCGAAAAACGCCTGCATATTTCAGCAATATGAACAGATGAATAGCCACCTCAAGCTCCGAGGACAGGCGGCCGCCGAGAGTCGAAGAAGACGTAGACGCTAGCGCTGCGTTGGAAGCCGTCGCCGCAATTGCTGTCGCGCTGATGTCCAACTGCCCACGCGCCGCCGTGCAGGATGGGACACGGGGGGTGAGGGTTGGGGTGGGGGGCGAGGGGTGGGTGGGTTGGGGTGGTGGCAGTGGTGATGGGGGGGGCGGTGGGGTAGGCGAGTACGAGGCGCTCGGGGGTTGGGGGGGTTGGGAATACGGGTGGAAGTGGGGGTTGCGGTCGGAGGCGGGGGCGAGGACGGGGGGGGGGGGGGAGGGAGTGGGGGTCACATCGCGCGTTGAGGGGGGCTGGATATGCGAGTTGAGGTGACAGTAGGTTAAACCGCATATACGCATAACTCTGAACGCCCTATCGCTACCGGCGGCGGGCAGAGGGGGCGAAAGGATAAAACGCCTCCCGGTACGTGTAGTATGAACAAACAAAAACACCTCGGTTCTCCTCCTCTCTCCTCCTCTCCTCCCCCCATGCACCCCTTCTCAATAAAAAAAGCCACAAAAGCCACAATCAACCCCCTCCATGTACACAACTTTTAACATCTTAAACATAAGAAAAGAAGAACGAATGCCCCTTACCCCCCCCCCCCCCCCCCCCCCCCCCCCCCCCCCCCCCCCCCCCCTACATATATTATATATGGGTTGGGTTGGCGTCGGTTGGCAACGACACTGTAAAACATGCCGCTCACTACGTGAGCTAGACATCCAGGGTACCGTTTTTTTTTTTTTTTTTTTTTTTTTGGCGGTCGCCCACAGCTGGTCGTCTAGTTAGATCATTTGTGCGAGGTAAAGAACCTTTACTCTGCACAAGGGAATTGATCGTATCACGTAGTGTTCAAGGTAAGACACCCAAGAGGCAGTTACACAGTACTCCCATTGCTGTCTCTGGAAGTGGCCACACCGGAAATTAAACTAACTCATTGAAGCTGTCATCCATATCCAAGTCCGCCTAACAAGCGGCTCTTAGTAGGATGCAGCTCACCCCTTCATGTGACTCGCCGGACACCCCACGGCGCTTCGCGCTTGGTGCAAGCAATATCTGCCTGGTCGGTGAAAACCCGACATGCTCCGTCCCGGCATTGTAGGGATGCGAGGGTCTATGGTCATACGACTACGGCCATGCATGAGATCGAGTACATCTCTCCTATCGAGTACACCCCCCCCCCCCTCCCTACATCCCTCTCCGTCTCGAAGGGGATCGTGGTCAATGGTCAAATGCCCAAGGCAAGCAACAAATGAGTACGCCCCCGCCCCCCCCCCCTCCCCGAATCGCCTCAAAACCTCCTCCCGATTCCTTGCCCCAATCATCCCAACCGAACAACTAGCAGACATGATGATTCACCCCTGAAACATAACTCTGCCCCCGCCGCCCTCCAATATACAACAAGACACCCCCACCCCCCCCGTCCCCGTTTCTCTCCCCCCAACCAGAGCACTATTCACCAAACCCCACTGCCCGCCCCAAACATAACCCCGCCCCCTCCGGTGGCGAACGAACCAAACAAAAAATACCGCCGCCCCGCCCCGCCCCCCGCCTCGCCCGTCCCCCTGCCCAGCCCCCCCCCAAACCAAACCAAACCACAAGAAACCCCCCAATCCCTAACAAAAAAGGAAACGCCCCCCCCCCCCCCCCCCCCCCCCCCCCCCCCCCCCCCTTCCCCCCCCCCTCCCCGCCCCTCAACCATTCCACAAACAACCCCCCCCCCCCCCCCCCCCCCCCCCCCCCCCCGTCCGGCCACCTGATAGATGACCCCGCCCCCGCCGGCAGCGAACAAAAACGTCTCGGCCGGGTCCGCGGTGATCGTCCTCAGGAAGACAGGACAAGTCGCCGACAGGAGGAGACGCCCCGATCCCGAGTCCCAGACGCGCGCCGTCCGGTCGAGCGAGCAGGTGTACACCCTCCCGCCGCCTTTGGCCGCGAAGATACCCGTCACCGGGAGGGAGTGCTGGGACGCCGTCCATGTGGTGGGGAAGGAGGAGTGGCGGCCGCCGCCGCTACTGCTACTGGTGCCGGCACCGCCACCCTGGGGTTTCAGTAAAAAACAGAGGCGTGCGTGCGTGCGCGCAAAAAAAGAAAAACGAAAAAAGGGAATACATACGGGTATATATGTTAATCGGAATGTATTTAAAGCAAACCACAGCACAATGGAGTAATAGATCGAAAAAAAAATAGGCCTTATGGACTCCCACTCCCGTCGTAGACAAAACACTTGGGAAATTAGAGCCAGATGTTGGTTTCTGTATGTAACCGTAACAGTGCAGCACTAAAAACGGTTACTAATTAATTGAGCATCCCCTTTATGGTAGGCCTTAAGGGCTGCACTCCCATTGTAGACACGAAACACTTGGAATTACAGTCATATTTTTGTTTCTGCACGTAGCTGTAAGGTAAGGTTCGCACCCTGATGGGTCAAGGGCGAATAAAAAAAACGTTCAAGAAGATCAAGAAGAACCGACGACGGGAAATCACTGCTGTGGTAGGGTTGACATAAAAAAAAGAACACTGCTGTGGTAGTGTTGATATAAAAAAATAATAGTCTACAGCAGCTGTCGCTCGCTTGAAACCCGCGCATCGCTGCCACCGCCACCGCTTCTAGAGCTACCGCCAGCGCCGCCCTGAACTGAGGAGAGGTGCGGCAAGGCTAAACCCACAATACGAAAGCAACGACAACACCAACAACAACAATCAACACCAACGCCAACAACAACAACAACACCAACATCAACAAGAGGCGGCGGATCGCATTGTGATCAGATTAAAGACGACGCACACAGACACATCAAACACACACAAACTTTGGAGCACAACGAAGCACCATAATACACAGACAAAACACCTCCAACCCTTCGGCACCGACACAACATCACAAAATCATGCACATACACACACATTCTGCGCGCACACGCAGATCGCCAACACCACCACCCAGCACTAAAAAAATATTTTTCAGTTCGGTACCTTGAACCCGGCGCCTCCTTCCGGGTCAACCGCGGCTAGCATGTTCCAGGCGGACACCATCGCGTCCTCCCCGCCGGAGTACAGAAAGCAGCCGTCGGGACTGAAGGCCAGCGCCGACACCGCCTACGGAGGAGGAACGAACCATGCGCAGTTGGTCGTGAAAAAAAACAATCAAACGCAACACAACACAACACAACACAACACAACACAACACAACACAACACAACACAACACAACACAACACAACACAACACAACACAACACAACACAACACGACACAACACAGCACAAATCAGCCCACCCGGCCCCGCCCCAACCCGCCCCAACCCATGCCACATCACACGAATACACACGCATGAAAACAAAACGACACAGATTCGATACCGTTCATCATGGCCATGCCCCATCGCCATCGTCATCATCGTTCTCATAAAAATTATCATCATGTGCGGGGAACGACCCCTACCGTGCACGCCTTTCAAAATACTAGGAGACCTCATGACTGACCGACTTGACTGACCGGCTTGACTGACCGGCCCCGACATTAGATCTAGTATAATGAGGCCACAAGAGGCCTTGACGCGTCCGAAGTGACTCGTCTCCTACGTACGGCATGGATAGTACATTTGCCCGTCAGCCAACGCTTTTTACGCGCTCGAACTGTAGACTCTTATTCGCACCGTGCCCCTCCGAGCGCGCTAGACAGCTCTCGAAACACACGAGGCCTGTTCGTATAATAGTATAGCAAACAGTATAATTAGACCTTGCCCCAGCTTCGACAAAACAAGCTGAAATTTGTACCATAAAGGTTTTCGTATTTTTGCCTGTATGTATGTATACCAGGTATGTAAAGAAACAGAGAAGGGGGGGGGGGGGGTGTAATGAATCAATCACTTTCGCCAAAGAGAGACGGAACACATTTGATTGCAAACGCCTACCCTAAATAACCAGATACACCCAAAACACCAGCCGCCTAGGGAATTCTCGGAATGAAGACTTAAAGAGGACTTTAGTGTAGGCTACCAACCATGTCGTCGAGGCTGGACCAAGTTTCAGACACACAGAGCACATCCCACTCCACTCCACTCCACCCCATCCCCCTCCCACCCCATCCAATCACATCTCCTCCCATCCCAGCCCGTCCCACCCCACCACGCCATCCAATCACATCCCATATCATCCCATCCCATCCCATCCCATCCCATCCCATCCCATCCCATCCCATCCCATCCCATCCAATGACATGACATCTCATCCCATCCCGCCCCAGCCCATCCCATCACATCTTACCTTGTAGTGGGCATCCCAAGCGTGCAGCAGTGCGCCGCTCGCGACCTCCCAGAGGTACACTCTCCCCGACAACCCCCCCCCTGCACACAGCCACCCGTCGTCTGCGTGCATGCGTTCAAGCGGGGGGGGGGGGGCGACGATAAACGATTGGAAGACGAACCAAGAGGGGGAGGGGAGGGGTACTGATTACCATGCATGGCTATAGTCGAATGACCATAGACCCTCGCGTCCCTACAATGCCGGGACGGATCACGTCGGCTTTTCACCAACCAGACAGACATTGCCTGCACCAAGCGCGAAATGCCGTGAGGTGTTGAGCGAGTCGCACCAAGGGCGAGCTGCATCTCACTGAGAACCGCTTTCGAGGCGGATTTTTTTGCATACCTGGTATGGATGACGGCGTCAATGAAGGGGGGGAGGGGTGTAATGATGCTGTATACCTGGTATTTTGTAGCGATGCTGGGTCCAGCTGATAGCGATGAGAGCCACGATGCTACCGCTGCGGCTGCTGCTGCTGCTACTGCTGCTGTACTGCTCGTGTTGCTGCTGCCTGCTACTAGTATTACCACTACTGCTGCTACTACTACTACTACTATTAATACTACTGCTGCCTCCACTATTACTATTAAGGGTCATACTACTACGAGCGATGTATTGATACCACCACGATACTCTTAGTACTACTAACCCCAACACCAACATCCCAACAATAACCAACACCAACACCAACACCGACACCATTATCACCTCCCCCACATCCACCCCCACCTCAACCACCACCACCATCACCACCGGTAGACACAGGACCGGGTTACGACGCTCACCGGACACCGCGAGGGGGCCGAGCTTCTCGGGAGCGTGGCACTTGAGCCTCGGCTGCTCCGAGCCCCAGGCCCAGAAGTGCACCGCGGTTCCTTTCACCTGCCGCCAAACAAACATGCGAACGAATCCAGGAGTGCTTACGATACGACCCGGCTTCGACAAAATGACTCATTAATGATGCCGGTATTATTTATTATTTATTTTCCATCCTATTCATCACCTTCGCCCTTATTTTTTTTTTTCCCCTATGAATAATCGTAACTCAGACCCGGGGTCAGATAGATACAAGTAGCAGCCTCTTATCCCCCCTCTCCCCACACTTCAGCCCTTTCGTTCTTCCCGCGTCGGCTCGCGTCGAAAATTGCGATGATAGTCGACACCACAGCAGTAGCTCCTCATTACACCTTCGTTCCCAAAAAAACAAAATCCTAATTTTACGGGGGTCCATAGTTAATAGGGCCTATAGTCTACATAAAAACATATATATACTTATTTTTATTAACAATATTTGGTCCTATTTACTATGGTCCCCCGTAATAGTCGTTCGCGCTTTTCTTCAAGGTAGTCAACACAATGTCAACCACTTGGTCGATCCTAGGCCAAGGTTCTCCACGACATGCAGCCCCCCAAGCCATCAACCAACCAACCAACAAACCCGCCAGCCAGTCAACCTACCAACCAATCAACCAACCAACCAACCAACCAACCAACCCGCCAGCCAGCCAACCAACCAAACAGCAAACCAAACAACAGGCCAATGAACCCTTTCAAGACAGCAATCCCGTTTTGGGGACGGACCACCCAGAATTTGTTTGCCCTACCGGGGTCAACCAACCAACCAACCAATCGACCAACCAACCAATCAACCAATCAACCAATCAATCAATCAACCAATCAACCAACCAACTACGGGGGTGCAAACGTTCTTCAGCGCACGACCTTTAACCAGAACGAAGGGAAGGTTGCCATCACCGGAAGGAACCGAACAACCAGCAGCATTAGCCATTTTAGTACTGCAGTCCCGTTCTGAGGACAAGTCACTTGGAATTAGACTGGGTTCGTCCCAAAAATTGGGACTGCAGTGCTAAAGGGGTTGAGGTTCTTATCGGAAAGATCTGGTCGAGAGATCCTTCTAAAAAATATATAGAAATGTTCGACTTTTTATTTTTAGCACGTAGCAAGCACCCTTACCGGCATTGTCGAGAGAACAAAAAAAGGATCGTTGTTGAGAAACGATCGCACTTACCCCTGTGCGAAAGTCCAACGCCTCCTTACGAAAACCAACTAACTAGGGGTGAGGTGCGGAGAGCAGGACGGAGGTTGGAGGATGGAGGGGCGGAGGGAGCGTGGCTGGGGGGGGGGGGTGGCACGGCAAAAAAAAACAGAGGTGGTACCCCCGGCAGTCAGAGCAAGTGCTCTCAATATTAATACTGCTCCTGTACACTTGCATGTTGACACGTGATCGTTCGTCTTTAAGCTACTGGTATGCACGATACCACGAGGTACTTTGTACATGGCAGACAGCAGTGCTCTACAGCGGTATGTATGTGCTCCTGCTTCTGCTGCTTCTTGTGGTTGCATGGTATAATAGGTGTTCCTGCTGCTGCTGCTGCTGCTGCTGCTCACTTGGGCTACTCTGCGTATCGTGAGACCTGAATGCACGTGTACAGCTCTTGCTCTTCTAGTAGCTGCTCTATCCCTCAGTGCACTAGCTCTACGTACGTACAGTAGTTGCTCTTCGTAGCTCGACATGTTCTATTGCCTGGCATACGTTTACGTTCGTACAGCAGTAGCTATGGTGCCAGCCCGTACATCCTCGATGTTTGACGCGCTTGTGCAACCTACGTACGTGCTACTTGTAGCGATCGTGCCCAAATGGCTTCAACAGTCAAGCGGCTGCTCTCGAGCTTGGGGTTAGCCTCTCCCGCCACGGCTTCCCCACCCAGCAAGCAGCAAACAGCAAGCCCACCCTGCAGCAGCCCTTGGCATCCCCGGCGAAATAACAGAGCAGTGGTGTAGACTGGCTGTAGACTACTCGTTGTCGCGTATCAATGGTGATCAAAACTACCTGTACAGCAGTCAGTAGTCAAGACACGCTGCTTGCTGCTGCTGCTGCCGGTGCTGCTGCTCGACAGCCGGGCTCTGGGGCCCAACACCGCCAACAGTCAACCCAGTCGGCGACTATCAGCATGATACGCACAAGCATCCAAGGACATTCGCTAACGGGACATGGATTGGAAAAGGGGAGAGATGGTGGGGAGGAGGATGCTCATCTCACATCCCACACACACCACCACCCACCACCCACCCACCACCCACCACCCAAGATAGTTGCACCTCTTGTCTTGCCCTGGCAGCTGGAGGATGCACTGTCGCCGAAACGAGCTTGCGGTTAAAAAAGGACGCAAACAAGTCTTGGTTATCTCCCCATGTTTGCGTGTAACGACGCAATGCTACTGTCATTGCTGCTGATTCTGCTACTGCTGCTGCTGAAACCTTAGACCCCTCCCGGAACAGGGACCTTCGACGAACACCTACCTGTGCACTGGCGACAAAGTCTCCGGCGATGAGAGCGGTGGATCCTGGCTGTGCAGAGCAGTTCTTGAGGCTCGTAATCTGGGTGCCCGTGAGAACGTCCACCACTGTGGCCAGGCCGTCACCGCCGGCGGCCGTCAGCAGTGCCACCTCCCTCATGATCGATTCCGTTCCGTGCCAGTGCTCTTGTTCCCGCAACAAGTTAGTTGTGCGCGCGTCTGGCTGCCGTGCTGTGTGCTGCTCTGTGCGTCCTGTATCCAAAGAGCGAAGTTTACAAAAGGTTTCGTACAGTACTGGAGGCGAAAATATAAAGGGGAGAGGGCCCATATTCCTGTTTTTCGTGTTTTTAGTCGGTCGTTTTTTCACGTAAAACATAGTATGGACTGTCTCGTGCAAACCGCGCCGCATATCAACCAAACTCCCACACGCACACACTCACACACAGGAAGGATCATAACAGTGTGTCCCCGACTGGGGTGCCGAGAGAAAAAAAAACGCACGACTCTGACGGACGCCTCTCCCTCGCGCGCCCTCGAGCGTCTGGTACGCGGCGTCGGCTCTGGCTGGCGGGGCGGGAAGATCTCTGCAGTGTGCGGCGTTGTCGTATCCTGTTTTCTTTCCTACAAACAAACCTACGTTGGTTGGTTGTTGTGACTTTTATTGACAGGAAAAGACACAAAAATATCATCCATTTTGCGTATCGGACTGCCTGTGGCACCTCAAGAGTTACCACCACCACCTGGAGGAGGAGTGGCCGTGCATTATATCCATCATGGGATCTTTCGGGCTCCCGGCCATTAACGAGGAAGAGCTGGTGGCTGCCTCCGTGGTTTGCGTGCTGACCGGCGTCGCTCTGTGCTTCTTCTCTTACAGGTAAGCGAGAGACAACGGAGACAACCTGGAGGGGCGATGGGCCGAAAAACTGCAAGAAGAAAACAGAAAACATGTTTATGTTTGTCTTGAGAAAACTATTGCATGAACGTTTTGGGGAGACAAACTACTTGGAATTAGTATAGTTTTTGCGTGGTGGTGAAAAAAAAAAGAGACCCTCGTTCGCTCGCGAGGAGGAGGTCGGTTCTCTGAACGAGTATGTACCAGATACAGTATAATGGTGCTTGCTGCTCACGCACGTCGATTTTCTGTTTCGACGGAAGCAAAGGAACGAAGAACCAGTCAGCGCGTCCATCCGCTCGTCTTGTATTCGTGTTCAAGGTACCTGGTATATCGCATGTCTGCCTCTTCTTCCCGTGTGTTTCGTCGTTTCCTTCGAGCGAAGTGACGTTCTCGGCTCTCTCTCTGTCTCTCTCGTGGAACGGTCATGTTCCCACCCGCCCACTACGTAGGCGCTTGGTGTGTGAAGAAAAGGAATTTGCCCTGCGAGGCGCCAGGGAGCATTCTGTCATACTACATCATGTATCATTCTATCGTGCTGCTGCATGCACACAAACAGCAAGTTCGTTTGTGATCTACTTTACATGTGTCACGACTTGTGAACCACCAACCATGCACACTGATCCTGAATATCAGTATGTTGTGTGACTTCACGTAGCCATCTATCTACGTGCTTACCTGCCAGGTATATATGCTCTCTCTGTTGCCCTCTATCTGTGATCGTCGTTTCTGCGTGTTGCCGCGCCCGATGATGGTCCATGTGATCCCCCCCCCCCCCCCGGCCGGGGGGAAAAAAACGTATTGTGTGCGAGCACCGAAATATTTGGAGGTGTTTCTATTGTTACGAGTCGGAACGGGCGCTCCGTCTCGGAAGGGACGCACGCGTGGTCAAAGGTCAAAGGATTAATACGAAGCACAGCGAGCAACAAAAATGAGTTCGCCCCCCTTCCCGCTGCCTCCGAGCGAGGGCTCCTAGCCACGCACCACTGCGCAGCTATATGCATGATGCCTACCTCCGGTTGCAAGTCACAGCTATCTTCCAGCTATCAAAGTTCCTACGAAAGTACAGCAGTAGTACGTACCTCAGACCTGGTACACAACGGAATGAACGATGGCAGACCAAAAATGAGCATCATGTATGATCCCACCAGAGTCCCCTTTTCAGTAGTATTTTATGAAATTTTGAAATAATCTTATTCTGTGCGAGAGAAATTGTACACTACTACCGTTTCATGAGAGCGTCATGTGCGGGGCCGGCGAGCGACAACCCTGCGAGTAAGTAAGCAGCTTTTAGTGGCCCGCGCTTGGGACTCGCTTCGCGGGACTACTTACTACTACTACTGCTGCTGACGAAAGAAGCATACGTACAGCAAACATATCGTACATGCATCTATTTACCCGGTGTATAGAGCAGTACTTACATTTATTTACATGCAGACATCGAAATATCGAAAATACACAGAATTCTTGGCTCGGGACGGTTCACGAAGCCATGTCATGAATGTCGACTCCAAACTCTTCAGCACGTACATCAGAGCTCCATAAATATTACACCCACCAGTACTTCCGCACCAGCCTGAGATAATAGTGCTCGGCAGATATTATTTACGTTACAATAATAATATTATTAAATAATAGTATATACCAGGCAACCGTAGATTACATACGAAGTCTGTACGTACGTCCACACTCGTCAGCAGGAATTACTACTATTTGGGAATCGGCGCGCTCTACACTACTCGTACATAGTATAATAGTGGCCCCTCATGTGCCAGCCGGAAATGCCGGCACTTCATGTAGCTATTGCTGTTACTATTGCTATTGCTATTGCTATTGCTATTGCTATTGCTATTGCTATTGCTATTCGGCATATTGCCACTACAGCAGTATTAACTGTTAACACTGCTTGTTCACATCTGCGTTAAACGGGTTCACTGGCACTAAAGCGGGGCAACCGTTACTGCTCAACCTTCACCATAGACTATAGAAGGAGATCTCTTTTGTACCAGACATATATTTATTGCTGCTGTACGTGTACATTAATAGTCTAACAATATCTTGCGACTGCTTCCACAGTTCTTATTACCAATTGGCGAGATGATGCGCCTATCTTATTTTGACAGCGAGCGCCAGAAGAAACAGGGACTTCCTTTCGAGTAACCCGGTGTCGGGATGTCGTAATGCGTGTATCGAAACTATTGATAAAATGATAGTGTTGGATATTGTGTCGAGACCGTTCATATATCGAAAAATGCCGATATATCGGTATATCGTATCGAGCGTGTTCTGCCACTTGCGCCGTGACGCAGCCAAAAACAAAGAAACGAGGGCCCAAGTTGATGTTGTTCTTGTTGTTTCCCGCCAATGCGCGCACACAAGTTGACGACAGTAGAAAAATCTCCTGCTTTTCCGCGAGTTCCCGCATCAATAGCGACAGCGTCGTGCCAGGTATACTTACATGTTTACTGTAAATCTAGGCGAGCAGTACCATAAGACTGGCTTTCTTAGTTACTGAAGTACCTGGACCAGGAGACCTATAAGATGATAAGAAACAGGAAAACTGGCCTATAGGCTGGATTTCTTATTTGAGAATATGGGTGCTTTATTTCCACGCTAAAATCAGTGTAATAGCGACCTGCAAATTTCCGTTTTTTTTGCTGCAAATTCGTACTACAGCAGCAAGCAGTAGTAGTTTCTTGCAACTTTATTTCGTCCCCATCAGTTTCGAAAAAATCAGCCTTGAAAACTTGTCGGAGGTCGGAGGGGATGCCTTGCCGCTATTATTAACGATATATTGATTTATATCATATGTGAAGGTGTTACCTACTGAGCTTTAGGGGTAAAAGATCGATCGATCACCCACCCCAGGGCAACCCTTACAACACATGAAAAACAACACAACAGCTGTGAGATGATATTACGGGGGACCATAGTAAATAGGACCAAACATTGTTAGCAAAAATATGGAAATATATGGGTGTTTGTTTGCACCGTAGGTCCTATTAACTATGGTCCCCCGCTGTGAGATGGAGGATTTCGTCGAAGCTCATATTTACAAGCTGTGTGTGATGTTACGGAGGGCCATGGTAAATAGGACCAAATACTTGTAGTAAAAATATGGAAATATATGGGTGTTTGTGTGCACCGTAGGTAGTATTAACTATGTTCCCCCGTAATAGTTTGGATCGCGCGTACGTCGGGTTTGATGTTTTATATGGTCTCATTCATGCCGGGCATACAAGTCCGTATACGAGGAAGCCAAAATCTGAGGCTGCGGAATTCGAGAGGTGTATGTATAGAGCAGCAGTGCCGGTTGCCGCTATATCTCAAGCGTGTTACACGGCATGGTGATCACTCGTCATCACACACTTCAGGTTATACTGCTGTACAAGCACTATTAATAATCGTTTATTGTTGTTGCTGTTGTAGCTGTTGCCGCCACACACAGCCCTTCGTAGTCTACCACTCTGTACCGAAATATATGTACCTTTTGTATATTACTAATAATAGTCAATTAAACCGTTCCTTATAGTTCAAGACATATTGGTAGTCAGCATCCGCCGGGCCAGTTGAGCTTCCATCTCCTTCTCTCCACCATGCGGCCGCGATCACCTCGACTACAGCAGCAGCAGCAGCAGTAGCGTGTATCTTGCGAGTACTCCTATACCACAAGCACCACCGGCAGCAGGAGCAGCAGCAGCGGCAGTACCCTCTGGTCGTGGCGGTTGTGAGCTGTGACGGGTGCACAGCTGGCGTGCGGTGGGGCGGTACTACCACAGTAGTAATCTGTGTGTTTCTCGCGACCCGGCGGTGGCGATCGCTCGTGGCTGCTTCGTTGGGGAAACCGTCGACGACGAGTGTTTGTTCGTTGTGGTTGTTCCAGTACTCCGTATACTGCTACAAAAAAACATGGATGTGAAAGGCTGACGCGGAGTCGCGACGCCTGCCCCTCCCAGTTCATTGATTATCAGCTGTACATGGCCAACGGCCGCCTGTGTTCTGCTTGGAAGATACACCCAATATCAAAGTACCGTACTGCCTGTACACAGATCCTGCACAACCTGCACAACATACGTACATGATCTATATCTTAACGGCAGGTTAGGATCTAAAGAATGTAAATAAAGCAGATAACGGCAGGTTGGTGAGATCTAAAGGATCTACATACAGCGGTAGACCGCGATCCGCCCGGCGCTTTGGTTTTTGGTGCGACCTGTGAGGCTCGTTGTTGTAACCGTTGTACCCGCTGAAACCGTCTGTAACTGTAACAAAGCGAAGTGACTGCGCGTTCGGCTACCACACCTGGTGCCTGCCTATGTATGCTGGTGTCACTCTCGAGATATGAACGTATGAATCGCTGCTGTGTGGTTCTACGCTGACTCCTTCGCTCGTCGGCTGGCTGCCCAAAAGATTGTCACTGCTATGTAAAACCGCGTGTCCGGGGTACGTCAGTCAGTGTACACCAGTGACACAACAGCAGTAATAATATTACAGGGGACCAAGCAAACAGGACCTACGGTAACAAAAAAGCCTATTCCAGGTGTATTTTTCTATTTTTAACCAACAATATTTGGTTCTATTTACTATGGTCCCCCGTAATAGTAGCCGTGTTCGATTACGAAAGATAAACCGCTCACAAAGCTAAACACTGCAGTCGAGAAAGAACCATCTATAGAAAGCAGCAGACAGAGGCGGATTCGGGCGGGCTTGGTCATCCCCGAGGGGTGATTGACGTTATAGTTGGAAGGTCGAATTGGGCCCAAGACGTATGCGCTTCTTTCGTTGGGTTATCAAGAGATAAAACCACCGAGCTGAGCAGTCAGCGCTGACTGCTGTGGTGGTGCGCTCTTTTTATGTGTGTTTCCTTCAGCTTCCGACCTTCTGGTCGACGAGTGTTATTTGTTGGTGGTTCTTCTCTCCACATTTTTGTCCCTTTCTCTCGAAAAGAAACGAACTCGGTGGGATGTTTGAACGCTGGCGTGTTTTTGTAGCTCAGTGGTTGAAAACAATGGTATATATATATGTATATATCTATATGTTCCCTTGGGCTGAGTTCGCCCTCACAACGGTTGATCAGAGCCTTTAGTCGGCGCTCTGACTGACTGCTGTATACAGCAGTAAACGAGCGCATAGCAAGCAGTGTACTACGCACACGGCGTTTTGCCAGGGGTATAGTAGGGCAATCCATCTGGTGCTACTGCTGGAGTGTGGCGAAATTGCTTTCCGAAGCAGCAGCAGCAGCAGCAGCAGCAGCAGCA
Organism: Macrocystis pyrifera; assembly: GCA_031763025.1. Lineage (NCBI taxonomy): Eukaryota > Phaeophyceae > Laminariales > Laminariaceae > Macrocystis > Macrocystis pyrifera. The sequence goes on from JASSKH010000001.1 coordinate 13,532,985, forward strand.
GCAGACGCAGCCGCGTGTGCTCGAAAGCAAACAGAAACAACCCAACAGGGCAACAAAGCAACAGAGCAACGAAGCAACAGCACATCAGAGGGACTACTATTGAAGTAAGCAGCAGCAGCAGCAGCAGAGCAAAGCAAAGCGAGGGAGAAATAATAGAAGAGCGAAATCAACTATTTACTGCCCAGGTATCAAGAAGAAAGCGGCCACCAAGATGAAGACAGTAATCCCAACAAAAAAGCGAAAGCAGGAACAGTCAGTTAGTAGTAAGGCGTCAAATAATGAAGGCAAGAAAGGAGAACGCTAGTTTAAAAACCGACAACTTTAACCATCGCAAGAGAACACGCGCAAAGAAAAAGGCAACTGATAAAAGAAAAACCTTCGAGTAAGCAACAAGGCAGGGCAAGAACGAGCAACGAAAAAACCGCTGTTACGGGGGACCATAGTAAATAGGACCAAATATTGTTAGTAAAAATAGGTAAATATATAGTTTTTTTTTTATGTGTACACCATAGGTCCTATTAACTATGGTCCCCCGTAATATTACTCCCACAAAAATGAGGCAACATCCATTCCCAGAAAAGAACGCGCAGCAAAGCAAGCAGAAAGAACCTCCAGAGGAATCAACAAGGGCGGAGCAAGAATCATCTTGGACCGAAACCAACACCCCCCGTTTCCCGTGTCCCCTATCCCCCCTGTTCTGTATGCTCGGCGTTGGTGCATCGTCCCGCATCGAACTCCCCCCCGTGCACTTATGCTTGCCCTCTTTTTTCCAGGAGTCCAGTGGCGGTCGTTTCCAGCTTGGGGGGCCTTCTCTTCGGGCTTTTCTGCATCAATGAGATCGTGCCGCAGTTCGGTGAGAGATGATTCAAGATTATATAGACCGCAGGAATATTCTCAGCGGTTTCCGCTACAGCAGTGCCAGTGGCAGCGGCAGCGGCAGCGGCGGTGTTGATTGGCGGAAACCGTTGAAACGGCGGAGTAGTAGTTGTGGCAGCAGTGGGGTTGCTGCCCGGTTTTTTCGATGTGCCGAGCCGAGATCGATTGTACTCACACTGGCACGTACGTATGTGAACGTGTTTTTGCAAGTCTTGTCTACGATGTTTCCTGACCCCTGCGTACTCCCCCCCCCCATACCCCACCCCCACCTCGCATCCCAACCGTCCCTCACGATCTGGTCAATAAGTAAACTGCGTAGCCAGGCCAGAGGAGCAAATCGAGGGAAAGCATTTCCCCCCCCCCCCCATCAATATGCAAGAAAATCCGCCTCAAAAGCGGTTCCTAGCAGGATGCACCTCACCCTTCATGCGACTCGCCCAACACCTCACGGTGCTTCGCGCTTGGTACAGGCAATGTCTGCCTGGTAGGTGAAAACCCCACATTTTCCGTCCCGGCATTGTAGGGATGCGAGAGTCATTGGTCATACGACTACGACCATGCATGATATGAGTACAGCCCCTCCCCCCCCGCGCCGTGCCGGACATACGACTACGGCCATGCATGACATGGGTGCACCCCCCCCCCCCAACCGAGAGTAGAACTCACATAGTAGGAGAATGTGAAATATACAAGGAGGAACGGGATGTGTTAGAAGAGGAGATGAGGAAAATAGACGAATGTGACATGGAGGAGTTTGATACAATGAATAGCAGCGAGAAAACGATCGCTGTCCTAGGAGATAGATGGTGGCCACAGGAGGCCAAACAGGAAGGGGAAATGATTAGCAAAAAGTTTCTATGTAATGTATGGAAACAACGTAATGAGCGCCCAATTGTTGGAGGTGTCTCTATTAGGAGTAGGAACGGTGCTCCGTCTCGAAAGGGATGCATGGTCAATGGTCAAATGACTAAGGCAAGCAACAAATGAGTACGCCCCCCCCCCCCCCCCCCCCCCCCCCCCCCCCCCCCCGTAACACAGTGCTTGAATTTCAATTGCAAGTTTTTATTTCAATGTCCGTTTTCAACTTCGATTTCAAAGCTATATGTACATTATATTTCAAAATTCGACTACGATTCCATTTTTTTTTTATATACCTCAGTTTCAAATCCCAATTTCCAAGGTCGATTTCAACTTTGAATAACAATTGAATTCAAGACCAACGAAAGAGGGACACACGATGTTTTGAAGTTTTGTTTCAAAACTATGGCTTTCAAGGAAACAGCTTTTAGCTGGAGGTATTTCTCGTGCCGCCGCTGTGGGAAAAGAGGGGAACGAAAAATGTTTGATTTTTTTTTTCTTGTTGCTATTCCATGCACTTTTATCTGACTTATATCCGCATGAGTCCAATGACTTGAAACATGGAAGGTGCTATGACAATATTACACCAACAATTAATGCGGTCCCCCTTTGAATGACTCTTCTGACTCCTTACCGACGTTTTGAAAAAGGGTGGCATTTACTCACGCGTGACCACTCGAATCTATTTATTTTTCGCTCGGCTGTGCGCGGCGCAATTTTTTTTCCGCTCTCGTCGTAAATGGTCAACACGACGATACCAAATCAGCAGCTCATGCGACGATAGACCTTCGATCTCGACATAGACTCACCCCACGGCTTAACCCGCTCGGTGTCGGGCAAGGCCAACGAATGTGATTGGCGGCCTCGAAGACACCAGGTAGATCTGAGGTCTATAGAGGGGGCGAGCGAGCGAGCTTGACGGCGGCGTCTTACGTACGCTCTTCTCCCAAACCTGAAAAAAAAAAACACAAAAAAAACTCTACGTACCTGGTATTTTGTTCCGTCCGAGAGGGATCGAGAATTTTTATCCTGTCCGTCTTCTGCACACCAGCATCGGCCAAACGTTTTTTTTTTAAATCACATACTCCTGGCCAGCGCCCGCCACATGTCACCGGTCATTGTATGAACACTGCTGTGACCATAGGGTCTGTATTCTACCTACAGCAGTACTGGTATATATACATATTTGTATACGTTTCCCCTTCAATACACCACGTGAAAAACAAAATTACCTACAGCAGTACGCGTACGTACGCGTCGCATTATTTTTATGCGCAAGATAAAAGCACCGCAAAGACTTTTTTTGTTTTTCTCCTTTCCGTAGTTTTTTTTTTTTTGACAAGGCGACTATTAATAGTAGATATGTATGTAGTATGTTTCTCCTTGACTATTAGTGTTTATAGTAAAAAATGTTGAAAATATATATGTACCGATTTTATATATATACATATATATATATGTACGTACGCACTCGTGCAGCTTTTTTCTCTTTGTTCTATTCCTCCTTTTCACGTGTGTGTTTTATTTTGAATTTTTGTTCACAAGGCGATGACGGCATCCTGTGCCTCATGGCGGGCGCCTGGGTCTCCGCCATCGGCGCCGTCGTGGCCTGCACCGTCGCGGTCCTCCTCACCTGGGCCTCCGTGGGGACCTGCCTCGGCTGCCTCGCGGCCATCTTCCTCGTGCTGCTGGACGGAGGCGTGATTATCAGGGCGCAGGCGGAGATATGGGTGCTGTTCGGGGCGCTGATCGCTGCTGGCACCGCCTACTCCTGGTACCAGGTGGGATGTTGGGGGCGGGGTTGGGGTGTTGATGACCGTTGGCATCGCGAACCCCTTCTTCCAAGTGGGGTGGGAAGTGGGGGGTGGGGGTGGGGGGTGGGGGGTGACTCTACACACGTTAGGGGGCGAAACGTGTTCGCCCTAAGTGAGCAGGAGTTGGGATCTCCCCGAACGGTTATGCTGCGCGAATTGCCAAAATGCGCGCGCGAGAGGTCTCTCCTTTTCGAGCAGGAAACCCGTGCAGCTATGAGTAGCGTCACCGCGGTGCTTGTCGGTCGGCTCGCGGACCACTCGGTAGGTCTCAGTCGTCTTCGGTTTCGCGCGCGGCTGCGCCTTCTTCGCCGGCGAACGCTTATGTGGGTTCATGAGGCGCAACAGTGGGAGAAGACGGCGTAGCAAATTCTATGAAGAGTTGGGATGCCCTACGTACACCGTAGCTGTGCGATCAGAGCTGCAGCAATAGTTGTGCACCCAATTCGTACGCTACATACGGCACGTAGCTCCACGGCAACATTGCATGCCTCGCCCCATCTCAGCTGATACGCTTGGTAGGGAGTGGAGTCGAGTGGGGTGGGGTGGGATGGGATGGCGTTGGATGGTGAATTGGGGGCGGAGTGGAGTTGGGGGGGATGGAGTGAAGTTGGGTGGGATGGGGTAGTAGGGTCGGGGAGGAGTGGAGTTGGCATGGGGATGGATGGGGTGGGGGTGGGGGTGGGAGTGGGAGTGGGGGTGTGTGGTCGATCGAATTTTCAAACATACAAAAAAAAACGCCCGATGCTTTCGCGGCAAAGTAAAAAAAATTATTACGGGTAGGGGTGGGTTTAGAGTTTCGTAATGTATAAAGTAGTGTTTCGAGGCAGTTTTCGATTTTTTTTTTTCCTTCGAACACTTGTGGAACCACACGTGGGCCACTCACCAAAAACCCCGATCTACACTTTGTCCCGGGTACAGCTTCATACACGGTGCGGTAAAAAATGCGGCTGGCTCATCCCCCGTGCCGTGCCATGATTGCTTTGCTTGTTCACTGATGATGTTGCTGTTACGGGAGACCATAGTAAATAGGACCAAATACTGCTATTAATAGTAAATATAGGGAAACTTATAGGTTTTTGTGTGTACCGTAGGTCCTCGTATTTACTACGGTCCCCCGTAATAGTGTACCGTAGGTCCTCGTATTTACTGCGGTCCCCCGTAATAGTGCACCGTAGGTCCTATCTACGACGGTCCCCCGCAATAGTTTGCTTGCTGTCTTTGTTACAATTTCGCTGTTTATTAAGCCCTACTTTTAGAACTGCAGTGCGGTTTTGGAGACAATCCGCTCAAATTCTTGACTTAAGTTTGTCACCCAAACGGGGCTGACTGCGGTTTGTCCTGAAAGGGTTTCACATTGTTTTGGCGTGCTCTTTAGCTTACGGGGGACCATAGTAAATAGGACCAAATATTGTTAGTAAAAATAGGTAAATATATAGGTTTTTATTTATACCATAGGTCCTATTAACTATGGACCCCCGTAATAGTTTTCTTTCGCGTGTGCGTGTGTGTTCTCTGTGTGTGTGTGTGTGTGTGTGTGTTTTTTTTTTTTTTTTTTTTGTCCTACGTATCCACAACGAACGGCTGAAGGTCAGCATGATCGCGATAACGCCTCTCTTACGTTGCTGACGTACGTGCGTATCGACTCGTCCAGAAAATGTACGGATCTCTTGCATGTTAATATTGTATCCCAAGGGCAAACATTATATTGCGAGACGACAGAGTGGTAATTATGTCACGCTGCTGGGTTGATTTTTTTTTTCGTGCGTTTGTTCGTGTTTTTCTTGTTCGGTGGTCTGTATTGCGTCCAACATCAAGCAGTTGAAGCCCAGCATGATCATCATGACGTCGTCGGCGGGTGCTCTGCTCATGGCCTGCGGGACAGACCTCGCCCTCGACCGGAGCATGATCAAGGCGGTGGGACACATCCTGCAGATGAGGCAAGTTGTCCTGCCCGGCCGTCCACAATCTTCAGCGCCGACTTCGATGAGGGAAGGGTACTATTACGGGGGACCATAGTAAATAGGACCATTTTTTTTAGTAAAAATGGGAAAATATATAGGTTTTTGTCTGTACCGTAGGTCCTATTTACTATGACCCTCCGTATTATCACGAGGGACCAAAGTAATTGATCAGGACCAAATATGCGTATTACGGGGGTCCATAGTTAACGGGACCTAATTTTGTTAGTAAAAAAATAGGTAAATATATTCCAGGTGTTACGGGGGTCCATAGTTAACAGGACCAAATATTGTTAGTAAAAATACCTAAATATATAGGTTTTTATGTATGCCATAGGTCCTGTTAACTATAGACCCCCGTAATAGTTTTTTTATGCATACCATAGGTCCTATTAACTATGGACCCCCGTAATAGTAAAAACACTGTAATATATAGGTTTTTGTGTGTATGATTGATCCTGATCACTATTAATTTTGTCCTCTGTAGTACAAAACAGTTTTTGTGTTACAAATACGTGGCAGGTTACTGCTTGCATTGTTGCAGCGGCACGGGTACTGCGGCTGGTACGAACGAGCACCTCTCGGGGCTTGTTGCGCGCACGACGTTCCGTGTTGGTTCACGAGTGGTCTTCTCTTGATGTTTTTGTTGTTGTTGGTTTTTTGTTTTTGTTTTTGCTTTTGTTTTTGTTTTTGTTTTTCTCTTGTGTGTTTTGCATCCGAACGAGCGACGGTCCCGGTTTTTGTTCTTGTTTTTTTTTTTTTTTTTTTTTTTTTTGGTGCTATTTGGTCTTGACTCTTCCTCTCGCTTGTAGAGTCGTTGTTGATGGAGCGAACAAATGGCTGATACAAGCTTTTTTCTCGCGACAAACACGGAGGCACGAACGGTGGTGGTGGAGGGGAGGAGAGCCTGCTGCTGTGTGACCCAATGGTTGATCTGAGTTACATCCATAGTAAGAGGGGGAGAGAGAAAAAAAAAAAAGGGGCGACGATGATAAACGGGAAGAGCAAAAAAAAAACACACACACACACACACACACACCTAAAGTTTCTAAAGGTCCTCACGTGACCTTAAAGGGAGCTCCGTACCTCAACCCAAAAACTGATTATGAGAAAAAAAAGGAAATACGGGGCAGACCGACGAACAGCCCCAGAGCCTGTTGTAATAGGTGTATCACCAGAGTAAGTTTTGTGACGCAGTATGCCAACAATAATGCGTCAAGGGGTCCGGTCGGTGGGAGATAGTCTGGCCAAAACGTCCTATTACGGGGGTCCATAGTTAATAGGACCTATGGTATACATAAAAACCTATCTGTTTACCTATTTTTTACTAACGATATTTGGTCCTATTTACTATGGACCCCCGTAATAGTTCCTCTACGAGTGTAGCAGCACGCGTCGATTGGCGGTGGTAATGGTGGTGGTGGTGGTGGTGGTGGTGGTGGTGGTGGTGGTGGTGGTGGTGGCAATGGTGGTGATGCTATCATATTAATGTTGGTTGGCGCGGGGCTGTTGTACGAAGTTTTAGCATGCTTTTCTTTGTTCCTGTGTCACGGATCTTGTTCTCGCTCCCTGGTCTTGTTGTTCTCCCTGCTGCTGGTGCTGTTGCTGCTGGTGCTGCTGGTGCTGCTGGTTAGTGGTGGTGGTGGTGGTGGTGGTGCAGGGTGGTGTGGGGGGGTGAGGGTGGTTGCTCTATCGTAAAACGATGATGCTGATGATGTATGCCATCTGTGTCCACGTCCACTCTTGAGTTGGTTGCTCATTTTTTCCGTCGTTTTTTCTTGCTTGCTCTTGCTTGCTCGTAGCTGTCGCTTGTTGTTGCTCTCGTTGCTCTTGCTGCTCCCTGTTCCCCTTTGCTCTTTGCTCTTGCTTCTTCTTCTGTTTTGTTTTGCGTTTTTTTGGCTCGGGCTGTTGACTTTACCTACGCTGTCCGTCGCTCCTGTGTCTTCATCCATCGTTTCCTCATTTTTGTTTTATTTTTTTTTATCGTGCTCAGCTTCGTTGCTTATCTTAACCCGTTCGCTACGCCATTCTCTTCGATTCTCTTCTCTTTTCTTCTTCTCGCTCTCTTCATTGGCTTCCGTCACCCAAATCGCCTCATTCAGCTGGGTGGAAACGAGACACTGCGCCTGGGGGGAGTGCCGGATGCCGATGTTGCTGGTCGAATGGGCCGTGCTTACCGTCATTGGCGTCGCCGTACAGGCAAGATGCTTAGAGACCGCGGTTTGACGCCCTTGACTGACCGCTCGCACGCACTTAAACTAGCATGTTCAGGTAATAGGCATCGCCGTACGGGCAAGACGCCATGATAGAAGACCGCGGTTTGACGCCCTTGGCTGACCGTCCCCATACTCTACAAGTAGTTGATTGTCCATGTTGGTGGTTGTTATCGGGGCGGCGTGGGGGAGCGGCAGGAGGAGGGGGGGTGGGGGGGGGGTACTCATTTGTTGCTTGCCTTAGTCATTTGACCATTGACCGCGCATCCCTTTCGAGACGGAGGGTGGGGTCGGGATGGTGGTGGTGGTGGTGATGGTAAGGCAGGGTGAGACCGGCGGGGTGGCGGGAGGGGTCGACGAGTACGTGGGGGGGGGGAGTGCACTCGATAACATGCATGGCCGTAGTTGTATGACCATAAAAGCCACAAGAGAGCGAGGGGCGTCAGGCGTGCAGTGGGCGGATGGACTGGGGCATGTTTCCACCCCGGCACTTACTACTATTGTAGTAGCCCCACCGACCCTCACCCCCATGCTCGCCGAGGGACTTTTTTCTTCTGCACCGTCTTCCGGAGAACCAGTAAGAACCCCACCTACGGTTGTAAGAACCCCACCTACGGTTGTACGAAACTCCATACTGCATACAATCACAGGAGGTGGATGCTGTCAATATAGAGCTATTATTTTTTCCGAAAGCACTCAACCGCCTTCGACCTGGCGTACAACTCCCGCCGCACCTGTACCTTCAGCCTTTTCCGTGGTATCAAGGTAGTGAGCAGCGACCCTGACCTAGTGTCCCTCCCCCTTCTCCCCGCTTCCCACCCCTCCCGCTCCTCTCTCCATCCACCGTCCTGCCATGTGCCCCCCCCCCCCCCCCCCCCCCCCCCCCCCCCCCCCCCCGTCTGTTCCGCCCACCACCCTCTGTTCCGTGTGGTCACTGCCCTACCAAAACGAAAAACTAAAAACAAAAACCCAAAACCCAAACACCGAAAAAAAACATGTTGCTGCTTCTAACACTGCCCTTGAATAACAAACGAATCGAAATTAAAAAAAAAAAATGACGTCAAAACTAAAAACTATAAACGGAAAACGGAAAACGAAAAACACTGCTATTTACTGCTGCTGCTGCTGCTGCTGCTGCTGCGGCTGCCACGTACCTACATATATACGATACGATACGATACGATACGATACGATACGATACACAGGGCCATGCTTCGGGCGTCCTGTCTCCTCTGGCCTTCTTCCAGCGCCTGGGGCTCCTCGGAAGCGTCAATCCCTACACCCGTGTCGGCGGCGCGGGCGGAAGCACGGCTTTCGCTGGTGCTGGTGCTGGTGCTGGCGCACCATCCTCTGCTCCCGCCGCGGGAGGCGCCGTGGGCGGCCGCGGGCTGGGTGGTGGTGGCATGGGGGACATTAACGCGGGTAGCGGCAGCGGGATGGCGGCGGCGATGGCGCTGGCGGCGGCGGCGGCGGGAGGAGTCAACGCCAGGGTGGCGGGGAAGAGGAAGACGTGGACGTACTCGGAGAACCACAACACGTGGAACTATTTCGATATGGAGGCGTTGCCTAATGTCTTCTGCGCCAACAAGTGAGGGAGGGGGCGGGGGGGCGGGGTCTACGGTGATGCATCCAACGTACGATTGGGTTTCAAGTTTGGGTCGAACATGGCGCATGTCTGTACACTTGCGACTAGGTTGAAGTTCATGTGCGGCTCTAGGCTCTATGGGGGGGGGGGGGGGGGGGGGGGGGGGGGGGGGGGGGGGGGGGGGGGGGGGGGGGGGGGGGGGGGGGGGGGGAGGGAGGGGGCGGGAGAGGCCGGGGCGTGTTCATCTGTTGCTTGCCTTGGTAATTTCACCATATACCACTCACTCCTTTCGAGACGAAGCGCTGCTTTCTACCCCTAATAGAGACGCCTCAAAACATGTTGGTGCTCATTACGTTGTTTCCTTATATGGGGGGAGGGGGGGGGTGTGTACTCGATAGGAGAGATGTACTCGATCTCATGCATGGCCGTAGTCGTATGACCATAGACCCTCGCATCCCTACAATGCCGGGACGGAGCATGTCGGGTTTTCACCGACCAGGCAGGCATTGCTTGCACCAAGCGCGAAGCGCCGTGAGGTGTCCGGCGAGTCGCATGAAGGGTGAGCTGCATCCCACTAAGAACCGCTTGTGAGGCGGACTTGCATATGGATGAGTTAGTTTAATTTCCGGTGTAGCTATGGGGGGAGGGGGGGGGGCGTGATGAAGGGCCGCCCGCTGCTGTCACTGCCACCGCGCGCTGCTGCTCTTGCTACTCTTACTGCTCTTGCCGCAATGCACTACCGATACTGCACTTTCTGTTGCTGCTGCCGCTGTTGACGCTACTACCGCTACTGCTGCTGCTGCTATTGTTGCTGCTATTGTTGCTGTTGTTACCGATGCCGCTCCTACTGCTGCTGCTGCTGCTGCGACTATCGCTGCTACTGCCGCTACTGCCACCACTGTTACTGTTGTGTACTAGGGACGCGATTTTCATTGCTGCGGAGGCCCTGGCCAACACCTTCGGGTTCCAAGACGATAACGTGAGGAACCAGGTTGAGCACCTCCTGACCCTGCTGGCCAACCACCGCCGATACGCCAACGAGATGCCCGCCCTGTCCTTCGGGTGAGTGGTTCAACAGCAATAACCGCCAGCAACAGCAACAGCAACAGCAACAGTGACTACAGCAGTACCAAGAGTAAGCATAACAGTAAGCATGGCAATGACAATGTCCTTACTGCTAACAATATCTATAGCGTCAACAATAGCAGCATCAATAACGGTAGCAGTAACAACAGCGATAACAATAGCAATAACGCATACAACAGCATGAAAAACAACGACAACAGCAGTAACAATAACAGTAGCAATGATAATCACAGCAGCAACGACAAACAACAACCTTGATCGCTGTCGTCGTCGTTTGCCGTCGCTGCTGCGCTGTCGTTGCTGCTTGTTGCGTTTTTTGTTGTGTGTACATATTTGCCTATTTTTTGTCGTTTTTGTCGATTGTTTTCTGTTCACCGAAAAAAAAATATGCCAGAACTTGCCTGTCGTCGCCGTTGCCGTATTGCCCATTGCGAAACTGTTGCACTCCTTGGATAGATCAGACAGATCAGGCAGATCATGATCTATCTGCAGATAGATAGATCATGATCTAGATGATCTAGTTCCTCACCTACCGTTGTGAGAGGTTGGCTGTGCAGGATCTGCCTTATAGGGCAGATCATCCAATCCAGGGAACACGCGCTGCTGCAGATCATGCAGATTATTGATCGGCTCCCACCCGGCAACATCATGAACTATTAATAGATCATACATACAAGATCGGGAATTGATCTATCCGTATGCCTTGAAAGATCTAGATCATCTCTTGGAAATGAATGGTCTGTCGATGATCTGTCTCCGAGGTGTGACCTGTTGTCGTCGCCTTTGTCGCTGTCGCCTGTTGAACAGTTGTTCGGCATACGCGAGTATTTCTGGTATACCTCACTGCATTGCTTGCGTGTGATACCTACGCGATGTGTCTATGTTGCTCCTCGTATTTGTTTTTTTGTTTGTTTTGGCTTTTGTCGTGTTTGTTTGTTTTTTTTGTAAAATTTATTGTACCGCTGTTGACCTCTTGCCTTCCTCGCTTTCCTTGTCCCTGCCTCGCCTTGCCTTGCCTTGCCTTGCCTTGCCTTGCCTTGCCTTGCCTTCCCTTGCCTTGTCCTTGCCTTGCCTTGCCTTGCCTTGCCTTGCCTTGCCTTGCCTCGCCTCGCCTCGCCTCGCCTCGCCTTGCCATGCCTTGCTCTCTTTTCAGAGAGGGCTCTCTCCCGCCGAAGTCCGCCGTGCACAGCCTCCACCGCAAGCTCTTCCTCAACTACAGGGACTGGTGCGAGTCCATGCGGGTCGCCCCGAACTTCATGCCCCTCCCTCTCCCTCAAACACTCGACACGTACGGCAGCGGCACCGACAAGGCCGAGGTATCAAATCATACACATCCATCCGTCCAAAACCTCACGCGAATCTCCGGGGGGGGGGGGGGGGGGGGGGGGGGGGGGGGGGGGGGGGGGGGGGGGGGTACTCGATAGGAGAGATGTACTCGATCTCATGCATGGCCGTAGTCGTATGACCATAGACCCTCGCATCCCTACAATGCCGGGACGGAGCATGTCGGGTTTTCACCCGACCAGGCAGGGGGAAGGGGGGGGGGTCTTGGGGTTAGCGTAACAGCAGTCATGTATGACCTTTTTTTCCACCCATTTTGGACCGCAGTCAATCCCGTTTTGGGGAGGAACAACTCTAATTCTAAGTAGTTTGTCCCCCAACATGGGACTGACTGCGGTACTACTACTACGGGGGGCCACAGTAAATAGGACCTACGGTACTCACAAAAACCTACATATTTGCCGTTTTTTACTGACAATATTTGGTCCTATTTACTATGGCCCACCGCAACGAAAGGGTTAATATTATTTATTTTTTTTCCCACCAGAACCGTAGACATCCTTCGTGGCGCCATATAAATGCCGTAGTATGATGCGCGCGCAATGGACGCACAGACTACTATTGCGGGGGGCCATAGTAAATAGGACCAAATTTTAAAAAAAAAAAACTACATATTTCCTCTCTTTTTACTTACAACATATTTGGTCCTATTTCTTATCGCCCCCCGTAATATTGACTGTTATTAAGGGGGACCATAGCAAACAGGACCTTTTTTTTCTAGCAAAAATAGGTAAATATATAGGTTTTCATGTATGCCATAGGTCCTATTAACCGTGGACCCCGGTAATAGCATCAACACTTGAGTTTCGACGAAATATTGGATCTCAACAGCTCACGTGTTTTTGTTTTTTGTTTTTTGTTTTTGTTTTGTTTTTGAGTGAATGTACAGCGGCAGTGCTGCTACAGTAGTAGTATGTGTGTTCTCTCACGCTGCCAACGATCGTTCACTGCGGGAGTTGGATTACACGAGGCCTCCCGCCCCGGTCGGTGGCCCAGGTACCGATTGCCAGGGATCTGTCTATGAAGGTGATGGCATTACAGTGTATACGGCGGTAGTGTGCCAGCTTTTGAACGACGACTTAAAAAAAAAAAAAAAAGAGAACGAGGCTGTGATGAGATTCAACGTTTTTCTCAAAACTCATGTTCACGTGTGTATATATATATATATATATCCGCAAGCTTGGTGTGAGACTGCAGTAGTGATACTTATTGATCGATGGGTGCCGCGGGGTGTGTAGACCGCTGTGGAGTGTTGTACAAATTCTGACGGTTTTTATATGACACATACGTACGATTTTTTTTTATGTTGTTCTGACCCCTTCCCCCCCCCCCCCCCCCCCCCCCCCCCCCCCCCCCCCCCCCAAAAAAAACGACAATAACAACAACAACTCCTTCAGGAAGACGCGCTTGTGGTTGACCTGATGATGTGGCTTTGCATGTGGGGGGAGGCGGGAAACCTGCGGCATATGCCGGAGTGCTTGTGCTACCTCTTCCACAAGATGATGCAGGTGGGAGTTGGTGAATATAGTGGCATTTTTTTATGGCTGTGGGGGGGGGGGGGGGGGGGGGGGGTACTCGATAGAAGAGATGTACTCGATCTCATGCATGGCCGTAGTCGTATGACCATAGACCCTCGCATCCCTACAATGCCGGGAGGAAGCATGTCGGGTTTTCACCGACCAGGCAAGCATTGTTTGCACCAAGAGCGGGGGGGGGGGGGGGGTAGAGGCAGATACATGGGAGGGAGGGTGGATGGAGAGAGGTATTGCGAGAGAGAGACACAGAGAGGGAGAATAACACAGAGGGCAAAAAGAACAACGTAAAGGAGAGAGCGCGTGCGGGCGGGGGGCAGAGAAGGAGGGAGGGAAAGAGGGAAGCAGGGGGGGCGGGGGGGAGAAAGATCGAGAGAGTGGCAGGCAGGGGTAGAAAGTGTAGAGACAGGACGCGCGCGAAAGAGAAAGAGAGAGAGGGAGAGATGCATCGGGGGAGTTCTTTGCTTTATTTTTTGCCAGGCGTATACCCCCCCCCCCCCCCCCCCCCCCCCCCACCCCCCCCTACCCATACACTCCCCCGCGACCACTGCGCACGCCGCCGATGTCGCGATCTACATGGTGTTGCTGTAATGAGTTGAAAAGTTTGTTTGGATGCGTGTTTGTTTTTGTTTTTCTGCTATGTTCTGGGTAAACCTTTTTTGTGACTGGTTTGTTCTCAAAGCCGGACTGCAGTACTACAACCGTTGATGCTGTGAGGCCCTTTCCGCCCACGAATCGAAAAAAACCATGTGGATTGAATCGAGTTTTCAACTGAATTGGATTGAATTGGATTGAATTGAATTGGATTGAATTGAATTGAATTGAATTGAATTGAATTGAATTGAATTGACTTGACTTGACTTGACTTGACTTGAATTGAATTGAATTGAATCGAATCGAATTGAGTTGACGTAACGCTCAACTGAAGTGGGATCGCACGGAATTGAGTTGAATCCAATGGAATTAAAACTGAGCTGAACTGGATCTAGAGATCGACTTGAACGGGATTGGATTGATTATACTGAATTGAATTGAATTGAACTGAATTGAATTGAGTTGAGTCGGGTTGAGTTGAAATGAGTTAGATTGAAACCGCCTTGAACCGGAATGGACTGATGTGAACTGAACTGAACTGAACTGAACTGCATTGGATTATATATATATATATATATATTCCCGCAGGATTACCACGCTATGCTGGGAATGGACTGCCCCGCTCTCTACGGCGGATACTTTCTCGACCACGTGGTCACCCCTCTCTACGAGGTACGGAACGGATCTACCCTTGCCCTCCCTCCTCCCCCTCCCTTCCTCCCCCCCTCCCACCCTCCCCTCCTCCCCTCATCCCAACAGGCCATCTGTTACGGTGATAGATAGAGGGTTTTTGGGGGTTACTCGCCTTGCCGTGTTTTGGGTGGTTTGTTGTCTCTCTGCGTGTGCTTGCCTTGGTTTTGCTTCGCTTTGGTTGCTTTCTTTTTTTCTGCTTGCTAGTTGTTTTGCTTTTGCTGCGCTGCGCTTGTGCTTGCTCTTCTTGTGCTCGCTTTGCTGGCTTTGCTGGCTTTGCTTGTGCTTGCTTTTTTTTTTTGTTTCGCGTATGTTCCCGCGTGTTGGGGTGGTGAGTCAGAGAAACACTGCGAGGGGCCGCTGCGAAGGCGTGGCGGTAGCTCCAGTTCTGCCGTTGGCCTTAGCTTTGGCCTTGACCTTACCCTAGCCTTGGCCTTATCTTGAGCCCATTGGCCTCGGTCTTAGGGCCTTAGACTTAACGTTTGCTTTAGTCTTAGCTTTGGTATTTGATTTAGCCTTAGCGCTGGCCTTAGTGTTAGCCTTAGGCTTAGCCTTAGCTCCAGTCTTTAGCCTTAGCGTTAGCCTTAGTATTAGTCTTAGTGTTAGCCTTAGCCTTGCCGCTAGTCTCAAGCGTTGTTCCTGGCCTTGGTCTTAGCCCCGGCCTTAACGCTGGTCCTAGTCTTCGTCTTGGCCTCGTCGTTAGCCTATCGCCTCAGCCTTCATCATAGCCTTAGCGTTTAAAAACGGCAAGCTTAGCGTTTGACTTACTTAGCACTGACCTTGGTGTTAACCTTTGGCCCTGACCCGAACCTCGGCATTCAGCTTTCCCCCTCGCTCTTAACGAACCTTCTCTCTCCACCCCCCTCCCATCCCCGAAGGTGGTCACGCGCGGGAAGAAAGCACGCGCGGATCACGACTCTACGTTGAACTACGACGACTACAACGAGTTCTTCTGGACCCCGACTTGCCTCATGTATGTCGTTTCGTGCTGCTGTCTATTTGTTTTGTCGTGTGTCGTGTGTGATTGGTGTGTTGGACGATCGGCGAGTCGGTATTCACCATGTTTAGCCCTTGAGTGCGCTGCAGGTTCAGCTGTTTGTTCAGCACCGAAACGACGGTGGTAACAACATGCTCCTCCTCGATGACGACGACATCACATTGTCACCGCTGTCATTGTCGCCGTTGTGATATAATCTCCTTTTTTCGTTGCAATTTACTACGTTACCGTTACTACGTTACCTTCATATCTATCCGTTGTTTATGTTACCGTTGTTATATATACGTATATATATATATATATATCCGTTGCTGGCTCAGCTACCGAAGCAACGGCGGCAACAGCATGCACCTCCTCCTCCTCCTCCTCCTCCTCCTCCTCCTCCTCGACGACGACAAAAACATTGTCACCGTTGCTGCTGTCACCGTTGTACCACGTAATACACTTATCTTCTTTTTGCGTTGCAATTTTCCATGTTACCGTTACTACAGAACCTTTGATTTATGTGTCCGTTGTTATATTACCGTTGCCAAATCTATCCGGTACTGGCTCAGCTACCAGAAGCGACCAAAACAGCGTGCACCTTCTCAATGAATGACGACAATTTTCACATTTGTCACCGTTGTGTTATGTCCCTGTTATATCAACATCATATTTTTTATTTTACAATTACTACGTGGGTCCACAGTTAACGGGACCAAATTTCGTTAGTAAAAATAGGTAAATATATAGGTTTTATGTATACCATAGATCCTACTAACTATGGGCCCCCGTAATAGCATGTTACGCTGCTACAGGTACGTATCACCTTGAATTCATATATCCGTTGGCACACATTACCGTTGTTGTATCTATCCGTTACAGGTTCAGCTACCGAAGCGACGACAACATGCACCTCGATGATGACGATGCCGCGGAGGAGGGGATGATCGGGGCTGGACCGCCGCCGCCTCCCAGCGGCGTCATCCCTATCGCGGTCGGACTCGAGGTAAAGGGAGGGAGTGACAATCAGGGAGGCGGCGGGGGGGGGGGGGGGGGGGGGCAGGGGGGGGGGGGGGGGGGAGGCGTGTGATCATCGTATTCTTGTTTTGGCGGTTTTGTCGATGATTTGCGGCGGCTTGGGATCTCAGGGGTGCACTCTACGTGACTTTTCCTCGTCGCTCCTTCCCCCTCATGCGACTTGCCAAAGACCTCACGTTTCGCCTCGCGCTTGCTGCAAGCACTGCCTTTTCTGGTCGGTGAAAAACCCAAATCGTGTGCTCCGCCACGGAGTTGTAGGGACGCAGGGGTCTAACGGTTGGTCATACGACTTACGGCCATGCTTAAAAATGAGTGCATCCCCTCCCCAGCCGTAGCTGATAGAGCTGTAGGGGAGAAGATAGGATAAGGGCGAGCTGGAACAAGGTGGGATAGCGTAGTCGAGAAAGTACGGAAGGGTATACTGTCAGAGGAAACGAAGAAGAGGTGCTTCGCATGCTGGTGCTTCGCATGCTGGTGCTTCGCATGCTGTCCAGAGAGAAGTTTGGGAGGCGCAAGACAGAAATACGGCAGTAGATGAAAAGGGTGGAAAGAAGGGAACGGTATACGAGAGATCAAGACAAGGGATATGAATGAAAATGTATTCGCACGACCCGATGGACTTCGCGAAAGGGCCGAAACTGCGATTTCGTGTAGGGGGGGCCTGTACCTGCCAGAAAGAAGAAAGAGGTACATCGGCAGCCTGGAGGAGGATGTAGATCCACAAACGTGCCCGTGTGGCAAAGCAATAGATGGTAGGACTCACACAACTGGAGAGTGTTGTCGGTGTTGTTGTTGTTTTTGTTGTTTTTACTTCTACTTGAACCCATTTAGGACTGCAGTCCGGTTTTGGGGACAAAGTACTTGGAATTAGAGAGGTTCGTCTCCAAAAAGGGACTGCAGTACTACGAGAGTTATCCCCCTGTTCCAAAATATTGAGCCCGTGGTCACAGCACGCGCTCCGACCAAAAAAAAAACGAAACGGAAGAATGCCTCAGGGGGGAAAAATATGTAGCCGAACTAAGTGACACGAAAACAGTCAGATATACGGCATGGCTGAAACACAGCGTACCCCTCGAACAGGACAAGTCGAATCCTTGCGCGAGTTTCAACCATGTGCGATGGGACCGCGTACGAAAACAAGCCGGGACGGAATGAAGGAAAGTGTGAAACGTGCAAGGAGGAACGGGATGTCAGCTGAAGTTTTAGACGGTGTGACCTCGAGAAGCCTGGTACAACTACCTGGTAAGTATTAACGAAACAGCGATCGCTATCCTAGGAGATAGACGGTGGCCACAGGCGGCGGAAACAGGAAGCGGAGAAGATTAGGTAAAATGTTATACCCTGGTATGTGTTTTATGAGAACAACGTAATTAGCGCCCAGATGCTGGAGATATCTCTACTGGACGTAAGAACGGTGCTCCGTCTCGAATGGGCTGCGTTGGTCCTTGGTAAAATGCTTAAGGCATACCACAAATGAGTACGCCCCCCCCCATTCACTATTCCCTCCCCCCCCCCCCCTCCCCCTTCCCTTCTCACCTCCGCCACCGCCACCTCGCCACTACCAACACCCCTTTCCCCTTCCCCCCGTCTGCCCCTGCCCCTATCCCCAATCCCCTCCTACCTACATCAACACCACGTCTACTACTACCACCACCACCACCACCACCTTCCAGAGCACTCCGAAGACATTCTGTGAGAAAAGGAGCGTCCTGTCGACGGTGCTCTGCTTCCAGCGCGTCCTGGAGTTTCACATCCTGACGTTCCAGCTGTGTGCGGTGGTGGCCTTCGGGAGCATGATGGTCTGGGACACTCCCTACTTCCTTCAGGTGCGTGAATGCGATGCTCACCGTTCGTACCACTGAGACGTACTACTGATACGCACTCAGGCCACAGAATATGAGCCGTAACTCCTAGCGCTCTCTACAACAACAAACTGCAGATTAACATAGCATCAGTTCCCGATCCCTAAGGGCCCATCTTAACGGGGAACACTAAGTTTCGTTTAATCAGATGCAAATTAAATTTAGGAAAAACAAAAAAAAAAAATCAGGTCAAATTGAAAGAACCGAAAATCCTCGATAAGATGAGCCCTTAAATTAAATTAGAAAGAAAAAAAACCAAGTCAAATTGAAAGAGCCGAAAGTCCCCGTTAAGGTGGGCCCTAATCACGTTTTTTCCCTTGTATACTTATTGGTTAACCGCGACGGTCCTTGTGTTAAAAGTGGGCGGAGTGGCGTTAAGTTCAAGGTGGGGACGCTTGCTGGTACGTGGGTTTGAAGGTTCGCGTGTTGAGCAGGTACTCGTTGGTTCTCACGTGTGTTCGAGTGCTTGAGAGACACAGAAGAAGAGCAGCTTTGCTCCTTTCGGGCACGGTGAGAGGCTGAGGGCAAGGCGCGCGCCTCGCCCCATACCGGAAACTAAATTAACTCGTTGAAGCTGTCATCCATACGCAAGAAAATCCGCCTCTAGAGCTGTTCTTAGTAGAGGATGCAGCTCACTCTTCATGCGACTCGCCCAACACCTCACGGCGCTTCGCGCTTGGTGCAAGCAATGTCTGCCTGGTCGGTGAAACCCGACGAGCTCCGTGCCGACATGGTCATACGACTACCGCCAAGCATGACATCGAGTACACCCGCCCCCCCTGTGCCCGGTGCCCCCGCGTCCTCCGTGCCCCCCCCCCCCCGCCTGTGCAACCCACGTGTTTTTTTTTTTCCATTTTTTTTTTCCAATGCAGATGGCGTCTACCGTATTTTGGAGCGTGAACTTCCTCGGCATCGCATGGACCACTATCGAGGTGTGGAACTCCCGATTATATATCTGTAAAATAAAAAATAAAAAAATAACAGCAGCAGCTGTGAGATCGAGAATCTCGCCGAAACGCACGAAACTCATGTTCGCAAGCTTTGTGTGGTATTTCGACACAGTAAATGGGCGCAGGAAGGCACCCAGCACACCTTCATTCGAACACAACACCCGCAGGCGACTGATCGATCGCCCCATCCCCACCGATAGTGACACTCTGAATCGAAGCAGCGAGATAAAACCCGAGCATGAGTCGATATCATAGCGATCGCGCGTCGAGGTTCGGCACGAAGAAAAGAATAAAAAAAAAAAGAACAGAGGGCCAGGCTTGCGGAGCGGAGTAGGACGGCGTAGAAATGATCGTCATGCATCGTCTTGGTTTATTTTTTTTTTGTTTGCGCTCTCTCGTTTTGTTTGCTCCGACTTGCAGGTAGGTAGGCGCTGTGGTCCCGGCTCGCGTATCACCTAAATATAACGGGATGGGATGGGGGGGGGGGGGGGTTGTGCGCGAGGTGTGAGCTCCAAAATGGTGGAAATGGTTCATCGTATGTAGTCTTTTTAGATCGGGGTCGGTACTCGTAGCTCGGTGCCGGCTCCAATCCGCCGGCGGATGAAATTAAATAAATAAATCAAAAACAGATCCGAATTATCCTCATTGGTACTATTAATAGTAGTAGTCTGTGGCAAGTAGTCTTACATCGTCAGGGTTTTCGGCCGTCCTACTATTTGATGGATAAACGGGTTCACCCTTTTTTCCCTAACGTTTCATGTCATTCCTTCGTATCGACCCCCCGCCCCCCCCCCCCCCCCCCTCCCACACGCGCCTGAGGTTCTCCTCCTCCTCCTCCTCCTCCTCCTCCTCCTCCTCCTCCTCCTCTTCCTCCTCTTCCTTCCTTCCCCCTGGATTTTATTTTTTGTTGTTGCTCGCGGTGACTCTTTTTTAGCTGGCAGAAAGAAAGCTCAACACGTTACACGACAAAGTTTATGACCTGCTTCTTACCGACCTCGCCTATCCCCCCTCCCTAACCCCTCTCCTGCATATTATGTTGGGTTGGCGTCGGGTTGGCAACAAGACTGTAAAACATGCCGCTCGCTGCGTGAGCTAGACAACCAGGGTACCGTTTTTTTTTTTTTTTTGTTTTGTTTTTTTTGCGGTCAGTCACAGCGGGCGATGGAGTTATAGATCATCATTTTGTGCGGGGTCGCGAACCTTCACTCCGCACAAGGGAATGGTCGCACCGCGTAGTGTTTCTGGCCAGGCACTCACGAGGCAGTCACGTATGATATTTACCCCCACTGCGGTCTCTCGAAGTGGCCACACCGGAAAATTCATTAAGCCATCGATGCTGTCATCCATCTGCAAGAAAATCCGCCTCTAAAGCGGCTCTTGGTAGGATGCAGCTCACCCTTCATGCGGCTCGCCGAACACCTCAAGTTTCGCTTCGCGCTTGGTGCGAGCAATGTCGGCCTGGTCGGTGAAAACCCGACGTGCTCCGTCCCGGCATTGTACGGAGGCCAGAGTCTACGGCTATACGACTACGGCCATGCATGACACTGAGTCTCCCCCCCCCCCCCCCATCATCCCAACCCTACCCGACCCGACTCGAACGCCAAAACCCGATTTTACCCTCTGACCCCGCCCCCCTCCGCCCCTCTCCTACCCCATCCCCCTCCCACCCTAATCCAGCCCTTCCCCACCCCCAAAACAACCCCCCACCCCCCCCCGCACTCGCTCCCCGTCTCGCCCTACTCACCCCACCCTCAAAATGTACTACAGCTCGAACTGATCTGTCTACAGATGAGATAGATGATTTAGTTCCTCACCTACCGTTGTGAGAGGTTAGCTGCGCAGGATCTGCCTTGTAGGGCAGACCATCCAACACAGGAAACATGTGCTACTGCAGATCATGCACATTATACAAAATCGGGAATAGATGATGATCTATCTGTCTTGAAGGATCTATAGATCATAAACTGTAGGAATCGATGATCTGTAGACGATCTGTTGGAGCTGCGAAATTTACCCCTGCCCCCCCCTACCCGTACGCTGCATTGTTTGGTCCAGGCGTGGCAGGCGTACCCGGGTATTCAGATGACGGGCACGGCGAAAGTGGGTCTTCTGTCTCGGCTGTGCATGCGGTTCCTCCTCCTCGTCTACCAGAGCCTGTACTTCATGTGAGACCACAAAGAGGAGGGGGGGGCACGGGGGGGGGGGTGGGGGGGGTACATAAATGCGTGTTGATGTGAGTGTAGAAATGCAGGCTGAAAAGAGCTGTGAGAGGCGTCCGGGAGAATTATCCCGACGGAGCCCTTTCTGAGAGGGAGGGGGGCTTATTAACCTTTTTAAGGCCGCAGTCCCGCTTTGGGGACAAAGCACTCTAATTCCAAGTAATTTGTCTCCTAAACGGACTGCCGTACCAAAAGGGAACGAGTGAGGAAAGTCTGCCGTTCCGGGCGGAAATGGAAGGACCGCTTCCTCTTCCGAGATTGATTAACGTCTAGGCGCTCCTTGCGTTTGACCGGCCAGGATGGGGTGTTTATTTACCGCTCTGATGAAAAAAAGTACACACCCCCGTGTGATGCTACGAAACGCGACACGAGCCTCAACGTACGCACACATAGGAGACACAACACACGAGTTGGCGGTGGATTTTACTGACTTGTCTCCGTCTGCTTTGCGCGAGTTGCTGTTGTAGCTATGGCTACGGTTGTGTTGTTTTGTCTGGTAGAACTTGGCCGTACGTCGGGGCAGATAATCGGTCCCCGCTGTTATGTATGATCTAGATCCCTTAGGGCATTCAGATCATTCAGGGCAGATAGATAGATGGATGGATAGATAGGTAGGTAAATAGATCATCTCTTCTACTCCGAGCGTAAATATACGGATCGTTTCGTCTTCTCTACATGTCACGTTACCTAGAGCTATATTCATATTACTAGTAATCGTTCTTTTTACGATGCAGATCCCGCGGAGCAATCTCTGAACGGCAGGTTAGTAGGAGCTACAGCAAATGACCTATCTGATCTGATCTATCTGATCTCCATGATCTATATGATAGGTCTGATTTATATTATCCATCTGATATATATATATATACCTGGTATATGTGATGTGTATGATAGATCTCATGTATCTGTCTGATCTGTATGGTCTGTGTGATCTATATGTCCGACGTGCGAATTTATTCGTAAAAAAAAAGTAACAATACTAACTGACCAAAACGAAGTAACCAGCTGAACTAGACCAACTACCGAAAACGGAACGAATTTTTTTTTTGACCAATATCCAAGTAAAACGTACCAACGAAAGCAACCGAACCAACTGCCCAACCAATTGACCAACTAAGACTATTACGGGGGGTCTATAGTTAACAGGACCTATGGCATACATAAAAATCTATATATTTAGGTATTTTTTACTAACAATATTTGGTCCTGTTAACTATGGACCCCGTAATAGCAAAAATTCATCAGCTGATCGACGCAGCGCATCGAGCACACTATCCAACCAAGCAACCAACCCAACCACCAAAAAATAAACGTACGTTATTGACCAACCGACTAAACCAACTAAACCAACTACCGAACTAACCAACCAGCCAAGGAACTATTGTAATCAACCGGCTGACCAACTGACCACATCGTGCACACTAACCAAAAAAAAAAAAAAACCATCATCAACACTAAACATACTTTTAAGTATGTAGCCAACTAACCAACTGTTAACCAATTGACCAACTGACCAACTGACCAACTGACCAACTAACCAACCGCCTGCCTCACCAACCAACCAACCAACCAACCAAACCCAATCAACCAATGAACCAATCAATCAACCAATCAGGTGGTCGACGCAGCGCATCCCGCACCCCAATCGAACCGGGATGCAGGCGCAGGGCGACTGGGTGTTCTGGTGGTGGCAGTACCTCTGGTTGTCCGTCTTCACCATGGTGCCCTACGTCTTGGAGTCCTTCCAGCAGATAATCCCGGTATGGTATATATAGTGTTATATACCATGGTATGGTGTATGGTATATATATATATA